>VXAD01009641.1:618154-638996 GCA_013399195.1 Dicrurus megarhynchus
ATCATCATCATCATCATCATCATCTGTGCTTAAGCCTTTTCCTAATCTTCCTGATATTTATAAACTTTTTTGGCTCAATCCCACTTTTTTTGCCCTGATTTTCTTCTGGATTGATGGATTGCAGTCCATCCTGAACAGTCCTGCTCCAAAGCCTCCATTGCTTCCCTGCATCATCTCCCTGGAGCCCCAGCATCCCATTAAATGTGGTTTTTAAGGCCTTACAGTGGTTCCAAATGGAAACCTCCAAGTGTCTGTGGGTGCCTCAGCTGAGTCCATCCTGCTGACATTCCTTGGATTTCCTCCCCTCCTGCCCACCGCACCTCAGGAATGGGATTAACCTTTGTTAGCCACGGCCTTTTCCTGCTCCCTCTCCCCAGGGACTGCCCAGCCCTTGGAGCCGTGTCCTGGTTAATTGAATTCCCTCACCACGGTTGGTGTGGGATTTCCACCTCTGGCTGTTGAATAAAGCCGTCCGCAGAACCTTTGCCCAGTTAGTGAAATTGAGGTCAGAAATTCTCTCTCCCTTCAATGTTATTTCAAGCCTCACTTTAGGACAGTTTAGGTGCAGGGGCATCTTTTTAAATGTCCTTTAAAGCAGAATTTACTTCACTCCTTTTATTATCTGATGAAATTGCGGGGTCACCTCCAAGGCCAAAGATTCCATCGTGGAGGTTCCTGTGTAACTTACCCAAATGCTCTCCCCAGCGAGGCTGAGCCTGTTCTCCCCTGAACTCCACTGACTTTGGGCTAATTGTGCTCTTATTCCCGCTGTACGCCAGCGGGAATGAGCTCCTTGTTCTCCCCCTCATTCCCGGAGGAGTGTCGTTCCAACTCCTGAGTTTCTCTGCTCCGTGTCCTCCATGGTTCCACCCTGTCCTGCCCTCAGTGGGCTTTAATGGACTTTGTGTTGTTGCAGGGTGATCCCAAAGGTGCACCCGGGCCTGTTCTGGGCTCTGTCCCTGGACATTTCCCTGCCTGGTTACGACTTTCCTTCTCCAGACACGCTGTGGGCAGAGATGGGAAACTGTGAGGTGCTTCAGGCTGGAGGGTGGGAATCTTCTTCACTCCCCAGCCCTTCTGCACCTCAGAAAATCAGGGAATGAGTTGGGTCGGAGAGACCTTAAAGACCATCTCATCTCAGCTATCCCAGGTCGCTCTCTCTGAAGAATTATCAAAGAATTCAAAGGGATCCACAAATATCATCGAAATCCAACTCAAGTTTTCATAGTTTTTATTGGTCTTACATCCATGGGTGGAATTTTCAAAGCTTCTGTTCTGATACTGATGGATTAAGGCTTAAATGAGGATTTATCACGTTTATTACTCTCAAATTTTGAGGTGCTTTGAACACTGGAACTTTTTGGGATTCTGATGTGCAGGAGTATTCCATTATTTCTTGGGGACCTTGCAGGACAATCTTTGCATGTCTGAAAATTAATGAAATCCTGGAATGGTTTGGCTGGGAAGGGACCTCAAAGCTCATCCAGCGCCACCCCTGCCATGGGCAGGGACACCTCCCACTGTCCCAGGGTGCTCCAACCTGGCCTTGGACACTTCCAGGGATCCAGGGGCAGCCACAGCTGCTCTGGGCACCCTGTGCCAGGGCCTCACCTCCCTCACTGGGAAAAATTTCCTCCCAATATCCCATCTCAATCTTCCCTCTCTTAGTTTAAAACTGTTCTCCCTTGTCCTGTCCCTCCATCCCTTGTCCCAAGTCCCTCTCCAGCTCTCTGGGAGCCCCTTTAGGCTCTAAGTTCTCCCTGGAGCCTTCTCTTCTCCAGGCTGGACAATCCCAACTCCTCAACCTTTCCCCATAGGAGAGGTGCTCCATCCCTCCAGTTTCCTTCCTGGCCCTCATCCTCCTGCGTGTGGAAAAGGAATCAGCCCGTTATGGGAACACCTCACTGGCAGCTCCAACAATTAACCTGAGGCCCGGATCTGAACTTTCCTGCCTCCTACCCTTGGGCCATGCACAAACAGCCCGAGGTGAAGCCTTTTCCTTCCCTGGATCTGGCAGAACTGGGACACCTGGAAGAAGAAATCAGCGATGGATGTGGCGTCTTTCCAGGAGAGCGGATGGGACAGGGAAAGGTTGGAGTCCTTTGGGAGATTAACTGCTGGTTTTATTTAATGTCAGCTTGTTCTTCTGCAGAGCTGCAGAATGGCTCAGGGATTAGCAGTTCTACAGGTATGGAGATACCTCATTATCCTCAGGGGTGGTTAATTTGTTAATCCAATTAATACTTGATGGAAGGAAGGGAAGCGGCTCCGAGGGTGTTGTGCTCTTAAGGCAGAACAGGGCCTTGGGTGTTGGCTACAACAGAGGGTGGGAGGAATATCTGAAATTCAGGGATTTTTNCATCATCATCATCTGTGCTTAAGCCTTTTCCTAATCTTCCTGATATTTATAAACTTTTTTGGCTCAATCCCACTTTTTTTGCCCTGATTTTCTTCTGGATTGATGGATTGCAGTCCATCCTGAACAGTCCTGCTCCAAAGCCTCCATTGCTTCCCTGCATCATCTCCCTGGAGCCCCAGCATCCCATTAAATGTGGTTTTTAAGGCCTTACAGTGGTTCCAAATGGAAACCTCCAAGTGTCTGTGGGTGCCTCAGCTGAGTCCATCCTGCTGACATTCCTTGGATTTCCTCCCCTCCTGCCCACCGCACCTCAGGAATGGGATTAACCTTTGTTAGCCACGGCCTTTTCCTGCTCCCTCTCCCCAGGGACTGCCCAGCCCTTGGAGCCGTGTCCTGGTTAATTGAATTCCCTCACCACGGTTGGTGTGGGATTTCCACCTCTGGCTGTTGAATAAAGCCGTCCGCAGAACCTTTGCCCAGTTAGTGAAATTGAGGTCAGAAATTCTCTCTCCCTTCAATGTTATTTCAAGCCTCACTTTAGGACAGTTTAGGTGCAGGGGCATCTTTTTAAATGTCCTTTAAAGCAGAATTTACTTCACTCCTTTTATTATCTGATGAAATTGCGGGGTCACCTCCAAGGCCAAAGATTCCATCGTGGAGGTTCCTGTGTAACTTACCCAAATGCTCTCCCCAGCGAGGCTGAGCCTGTTCTCCCCTGAACTCCACTGACTTTGGGCTAATTGTGCTCTTATTCCCGCTGTACGCCAGCGGGAATGAGCTCCTTGTTCTCCCCCTCATTCCCGGAGGAGTGTCGTTCCAACTCCTGAGTTTCTCTGCTCCGTGTCCTCCATGGTTCCACCCTGTCCTGCCCTCAGTGGGCTTTAATGGACCTTGTGTTGTTGCAGGGTGATCCCAAAGGTGCACCCGGGCCTGTTCTGGGCTCTGTCCCTGGACATTTCCCCGCCTGGTTACGACTTTCCTTCTCCAGACACGCTGTGGGCAGAGATGGGAAACTGTGAGGTGCTTCAGGCTGGAGGGTGGGAATCTTCTTCACTCCCCAGCCCTTCTGCACCTCAGAAAATCAGGGAATGAGTTGGGTCGGAGAGACCTTAAAGACCATCTCATCTCAGCTATCCCAGGTCGCTCTCTCTGAAGAATTATCAAAGAATTCAAAGGGATCCACAAATATCATCGAAATCCAACTCAAGTTTTCATAGTTTTTATTGGTCTTACATCCATGGGTGGAATTTTCAAAGCTTCTGTTCTGATACTGATGGATTAAGGCTTAAATGAGGATTTATCACGTTTATTACTCTCAAATTTTGAGGTGCTTTGAACACTGGAACTTTTTGGGATTCTGATGTGCAGGAGTATTCCATTATTTCTTGGGGACCTTGCAGGACAATCTTTGCATGTCTGAAAATTAATGAAATCCTGGAATGGTTTGGCTGGGAAGGGACCTCAAAGCTCATCCAGCGCCACCCCTGCCATGGGCAGGGACACCTCCCACTGTCCCAGGGTGCTCCAACCTGGCCTTGGACACTTCCAGGGATCCAGGGGCAGCCACAGCTGCTCTGGGCACCCTGTGCCAGGGCCTCACCTCCCTCACTGGGAAAAATTTCCTCCCAATATCCCATCTCAATCTTCCCTCTCTTAGTTTAAAACTGTTCTCCCTTGTCCTGTCCCTCCATCCCTTGTCCCAAGTCCCTCTCCAGCTCTCTGGGAGCCCCTTTAGGCTCTAAGTTCTCCCTGGAGCCTTCTCTTCTCCAGGCTGGACAATCCCAACTCCTCAACCTTTCCCCATAGGAGAGGTGCTCCATCCCTCCAGTTTCCTTCCTGGCCCTCATCCTCCTGCGTGTGGAAAAGGAATCAGCCCGTTATGGGAACACCTCACTGGCAGCTCCAACAATTAACCTGAGGCCCGGATCTGAACTTTCCTGCCTCCTACCCTTGGGCCATGCACAAACAGCCCGAGGTGAAGCCTTTTCCTTCCCTGGATCTGGCAGAACTGGGACACCTGGAAGAAGAAATCAGCGATGGATGTGGCGTCTTTCCAGGAGAGCGGATGGGACAGGGAAAGGTTGGAGTCCTTTGGGAGATTAACTGCTGGTTTTATTTAATGTCAGCTTGTTCTTCTGCAGAGCTGCAGAATGGCTCAGGGATTAGCAGTTCTACAGGTATGGAGATACCTCATTATCCTCAGGGGTGGTTAATTTGTTAATCCAATTAATACTTGATGGAAGGAAGGGAAGCGGCTCCGAGGGTGTTGTGCTCTTAAGGCAGAACAGGGCCTTGGGTGTTGGCTACAACAGAGGGTGGGAGGAATATCTGAAATTCAGGGATTTTTCATCCATTCTGCTTGCAGGAGCGTGCTCTGGAGTGATGGAAACAAAGCCCAGGCAGGATCATGGCAGCGAACTCCCCTCCAGGCTGTCCTTGAGGGGTCATGGAATCACAAAAGGATTTGGGTGGGAAGGGACCTTAAAGCCCCTCCAGTGCCACCCCTGCCATGGCAGGGACACCTCCCACTGTCCCAGGCTGCTCCAGCCTGGCCTTGGGCACTGCCAGTGATCCAGGGGCAGCCACAGCTGCTCTGGGAATTCCATCCCAGCCCCTCACCACTCTCCCAGGGAAGAATTCCTTCCCAATATCCCATCCATCCCTGCCCTCTGGCAGTTTGAGGCCATTAAGATGCTGTGGCTGGTGCCCAATGTGGCCACTTCTGAATGCCCCCTTTTTTGGCTCCCACCAGGTGTGTCCTGGGAAAAACTCCCTGGTACCCAGGTACCGTTTTTGTTAGGAATTCTCCCATTTTAGGGACAGAGGAGGGTTCAGAGAGGCTTACCAAACCCCCAGCTCTGCTCTTCTCATTGCCAGAGCTGCACCTCCAAGGTCCTTTATGGGTGCAGGAAACCATCCCAGGGAATGAGCTGGAGCCATGCATGGAATGTTTTGGGAACGCTCAGCAATCTCATTCAGTTTGATGTCAGGTTTTACAGGACTCTCCTTTCTAATCAACCTCATTAACGGCGGAATTCTTCCGCTGCTGCTTCAGGAGCTCCAAGCTCTCTGCAGGCTGCGGTTTGTGCAGTAGCAAATTTCAGTGCAGTTCCCAGCATTGAAGCCAACCCAACAATGGTTTCTTTGATACTGATATTCCTGGAGGGAAAAGGAAAGAAAAGGAGCCCTTCAAGAAACGCACTGGCCTCTTTCTCCCCCAGTCCCCTGCCCTCTCATCGCCAAAGGAATTTCTTGATTGTTCTTTCCAACACCATTACAAACTTAGCTTCAAGGGAAGGGAAAAGAGCTGCTTTTTTTGGGGCTTTTTTTTCTCTCTGCTCCCCCGAGTGCTCCTGTTTTGAGTCCTTCAGCCTGATCTCTGTTCAGCAGGGCTCCTTTGCTGACCACAAAGGCGGCAAAGAAACGCTTTGAGCAGAAGTTACTCGTGAAGTTTTTTTTCCCTGTCTTCTCAGAAAATTTCCTAATGGTGTGGGAACATCGGGAGTTCAGGGTTGCTTTCCTGCAGCTTCCACTGTTTCTCGAGGCCTTGAAATCGTGTTTGAAATCCCACAGACGTATCCACACAGCCCTGGGAGTAATTCCGAGCCATTTAATTCCAAAGGTGAGTCTGCTCAGGGAAGGCAGCGCAAGGAAGGGCTGTGGGCTGGGTGTAACAGGTCTCTAAGTGTTTCTTTGTTAACTTAAGGAGCCTTGGAGGTCACCTGGGCTGTTTTATTCCACCAAAAAAAAAAGTGCCTGTTTATCACCACACCAGGTCTATTCGTGGGGCAGCTCAGGCAGAGTGAAACCTGCTCCTTCACCATGTAATGTAATCTGGAATTGTTGCAGGGAAAAACCCAGTCGATCCTATTGATTTCTCAAAAGAATACACTTTTTTTGTCTTTCTTTCCCTCCCATCTCCACTTCTTTTCAGTTCTCTCTCCCATCATTTCTTCCCCTCTTCTTTGTCCCTTTTACAAAGCAGCAGCAGCCAAAATGTCAGACCCAGCACCTCGGTTCGCTTAAAAATCAAACAAAAAGAGAGTTCTGACACCTCAGTCCTCTCAAAAGCTCCAGATTAGATGTCAGTCCCTAAAGAATGTAAATTAAAGACCTCTGTGGACTAGATCTGTTTATTCCAGCTGGGAATCTCACCCTGAGTTTGTGAATTCCCAAGTTCAGGGTTCAGGACAGATTCAGGGTTTGATATTCCGGGGTAGCGCAGAGGCAGAGCTGAGCCTCAGGTCAGCCCAGTGTTCTCACTTGGGGTTTTTTGTGATTTCTGCTTTCATGGGAGGGAGGATCGTGGGCATCAGGGAATAACAAAACAGCTCTGGAGCAGCTGAGGTCCCCCAGCAGGGAAGAACCCTCAGGAGGACTCTGTGACACACCACTCAATAAACACGAGTGGCACTGAAAATACAGCTCTGCTTTCCTGGGCGGGCACAGTTCGTGTCCTGTGCGAGTTCATCAGCCAGACAGTGAGGAAATGCCAGACCTGTTCTGTGTTTCCCAGCAGACTGACCCTATAAAGATCATCCTCATTCTCCTCCTCCTGCCTCAGTTTGTTCCATCCCTGGAAGTGTCCAAGGCCAAGTTGGACAGGGCTTGGAGCAACCTGGGATAATGGGAGGTGGCCCTGCCCATGGAACTGGCTGGGCTTTAAGGTCTCCCCCAACCCAAACCTTTCTGGGACTCTGTGATTTAAATCTGGCACTGTCCAGGCTACATATCTAAATTGTTGGCTTTTTCTCTGGCTTCTGGAAGGTGCTGAGGAGTGAGAGAAGAGCAGTGGCTCTGTGTTGGGACCACTGCTTAGGATTTTCATCAGGAGCTGTCAGGAAGCATCGCCTTAGCCCTCCGCAGATCAGTGACTCCAGCTGACCAGAGCTCACCTCAGTCAGGCTGGTTTGTGGAGGCCTCCTCTGGTGGATTTAAACCTCTCCTCAAAGGAGGCAGATGGAGCAAAGTCAATGCAGAGCCGGTTCTAAAGCTCGGCTCTAAACGGTAAAGAATCTTTGTGATTTGGGCTGTGTTACCTGCATGTCCTGAAGGTTTAGAGAATCCTGGAATGGTTTGGGTGGGAAGGACCTTAAATCCCATCCAGTGCCACCCCTGCCATGGGCAGGGACACCTCCCACATCCCAGGTTGCTCCAAGCCCTGTCCAACCTGGCCTTGGGCACATTTCCTCACTTTAACCCAATTACGCCCTGACTGACAGCAATAAAATGGGATATTTTGCTCTTTTCTTTGGCTTTGCAGAGGTGTTGCTGTGACAACAACTTGTCCCAGCTATTAGAGAGTATCAGATGATGGAAAATGTTCTTTCCATTCCCCTCTCTCTCCTTTATTTGCTTTCTCACCTTGCCGTGTGCTTTCTGTCCTGCTCGGGGACATTCTGCTCTCGCCCCCTGTTCCTGCTGCCGGATCAGGGTCAGGAGGTGTCCCCAGGAGTGACAGACTGCAAAGCTGCAGCAGCAGATAAACCCTCCTCAAAACCACTTGTGAGAATGAAGCCAAGGGTATATATTTAGAAATCCATTTAGGTCTCCCCATCTTGCTTAAAATGGAATTGATAATAATAATAATAATACCTGGCTGGGCCGTGCACTTAATGAAAAGCAGCGAATGGGAAAGTTAACAAATGTAAAAGTTGAATTTTTTATGGGAGCTTTGCTTTTCCAGTAAGCTTTTAAAGCCCTATTCTCATTGGAAGCAATCTAGTGATACATTTAACAAATGTCAAGATGAAATGCTTCAGCAGAGATCAAAAGGAGCGAGGTTTTATTGTGCTGCTCTTGCAGCACTGATAGCCTGGATTGAACTTTCGTGCTGAGGATCAATAGCTTTATTTGATCAAATATGGGGAGCTATCAAAGCCATCGGGCTCTACCTAAAGGACACTTCAGATTGAGCTGCCTCTCTCGAGAGCACTTGGGCTCTTCACTTCAGGCTTTGATATTTGCTCGTGTCCCTGTTTGTTTGGATATTGGGTTTTAATTAATTCAAAATAAAAACCGCACTTGGGTTGTTGCCTGTTCCCGAGTACTCTCCACACTCCGTGGGGATCAAAGCTACCACGTGCACCAAGAGGCCACTGCTGGTCCTGGGTTTGAAATTTGGTGGTGTTGGAAGGCTTCAGATCCCAAGGAATTCCCAAGAAGTGATGCAGTGAGGCTGGAAGCTCAAAGGGCCTCAGAGAGGAGGACACAGCACCCCTTGTGCCAGTGGAGGAGGAGAAGGGGCAGAGATGCCTCTCCTGAGCTGGGAGCTGAACAATTTGGCCCCAAAACTGCCCCAAGTGTTCCCTCCCTCCATCCCACTCCCACCAAAAATGATTAAGAGCTTTTCTTGGTGAACTTAGAATAAACATTTGTGTTTATCAGTGGTGTTAGAACACTTAAATCCCAAGGAATTCCCAGCAAGGGATGCAGTGAGGCTGGAAGCTCAAAGGAGCATTGGAAGGGAGGACACCACAGCCCCTTGTGCTGATGGCTGAAGAAAATGGGCAGAGATGCCTCTTCTGAGCTGGAAACTCAACAGTTTTCCCCCAAAACTCCACTATTTGCCCCCAACACTCCCAAGTGTTCCCCTCCCTCCATCCCACCTCCCCCATCGATGATTAGGAGCTTTTTGTGGTGAACTTGGAACAGATATTTGTGTTGATCAGCAGAAAATTTGGTGGCTTTAGAAGACTTAAATCCCAAGGAATTCCCAACAAGGGATGCAGGGAGGCTGGAAGCTCAAAGGAACATTGGAAGGGAGGACACCACAGCCCCTTGTGCTGATGGCTGAGGAGAAGGGGCAGAGATGCCTCTTCTGAGCTGGAAACTCAACAATTTGGCCCCAAAACTCAACAATTTGGCCCCAAAACTCCCCCAAGTCTTCCCCTCCCTCCATCCCACCCCCACCGTCAGTGATTAAGAGTTTTCCTGAGGAACTTGAAATAAACATTTCTATTTATCAGCAGAAAAATTGCTGGCTTTAAAAAACTTCAATCCCAAGGAATTCCCAACAAGGGATGCAGGGAGGCTGGAAGCTCAAAGGAGCATTGGAAGGGAGGACACCACAGCCCCTTGTGCTGATGGCTGAAGAAAATGGGCAGAGATGCCTCTTCTGAGCTGGAAACTCAACAATTTGGCCCCAAAACTCCCCCAAGTCTTCCCCTCCCTCCATCCCACCCCCAGCACCAATGATTAAGAGCTTTTGGCTGGTGAACTTGGAACAAACATTTGTGTTTACCGGCAGAGCTGCCGAAAGAGGAAAGCGGTGGGAGCAGGTGGAGGTGGCGGGGGGAGAGGGAAAGAATTGGAAGGACACGGGGAGGAGAAGGAACAAACACCAGAAGTGAGCTTCCCCCCACACTTGAGAGCAGCTTGGCTAAAGGAGCGTTTCAGCTCCCATAAAAGCAATGGCAGAGGCTGCAGGAAGTGGAGAGGGCTGGGATGTGGTGGCAGGTCCTGGTGGGTGGAGAGGGGGTTCTGTACAGCCCTCAGAGCATCTGTTCTCCTCTGACAACGGGCCCTGAGCCTTATGGCTGATTCTTGTGACAAAAAAAAAGGGCTTCGACTTCTCCTGAGCCGGATGAGCTGCGGGGTTTGGGGAGCTCACCTGTGCCCAGGTGAGAATCTGTGTGGATGAAGGAGCAGGGGGATGAGGCACCTCTGCAGGGATGGGTGTTGTGCTGGTGGTGAGAACCTGTCCTGTCAGCAGAGATGAAACACCAGGGCCTCCCTAGTGAGACTGAAAGTGGGGTTTAGCCCTGAATCCCTGCTCAGAGCGGTGTCAGCACCCCTGAAAGTGACATTACGGGCAGAAATGTGGCTTTTCTCCTTCCTCCTGCCCCATCTTTGCTGCTTTCTCAGCTTGGTTTCAGCACGAGACAGTCAGGAGGGAGGCTAGGAACAAGCTGGAGAGGAAAACTGCGGTGCTGGTGGTGCTGGGAGCCCAAGAGGCTGAAGATTTGAGGGACTATTTCAACAGTGCGTTAAATCAGCCTGCAGTGAACCCGGTTTTAGTTCACACATCACAGCACAGCTTGTTCGGGGTTGTCCCAAACAAATCAACAACCAAATAAAAGGCTTGGAATCCCAGAAGAACTCCGGTGGGAAAAGAGCTCTAAGACCATCCCTGCCAGCCTCAGGGCAGGGTTGGATGGGATATTGAGAAGGAATTCCTCCCTGTGGGAGGGTGGGGAGGGGCTGGGATGGAATTCCCAGAGGAGCTGTGGCTGCCCCTGGATCCCTGGAAGTGCCCAAGGCCAGGTTAGACGGGGCTTGGAGCACCCTGGGACAGTGGGAGGTGTCCCTGCCCACTGGATGGGATTTAAGGTCCTTCCAACTCAAACCATTCCAGAATTACATAAATATCCACTATTTTGAGCTTCTACCTGCCCTGTGCAGGGGTCTGAGCCTGCTCGGTGGGATCTGGAATTTGGGGACACTCGGGTGACTGTGGCAGTGACATTGGGAACAACCCCTCTCTTGCCTTGGCAGTCTGAGTGTCCCCTGGAATCTTCGGCCTTGAGCACAACAATCCATTGAGAATGACAAAAATGCAAAGGATTGTTCTGGGCCAGCCACCCTGAGAGCAGGAATCATTATTTCCTTAACCAGATTTACTAATTATGGGGGTAATCATAGCCATGGAGCGATGGCTGCTGCCTTTCTCCAGCCTCTTTAGATTTCGGGGGGGGTCCTGCTGATCAATTTTAGTGTTTTCCCTCCTTTTGGCTGCAGTGGAATCTGTATCCCTGCCTTTGCAGACACATCCCGGTCTTCCCTAATTAAATCCCCTGGGAGAGCGAACGATTCCACAGGTGATTGTTTAAATACCCCCTAAAATTATCAACTGTTGGAGAGAATCCTCATTTTATCTGGAAAGACAAGAGGAAACGTGATCCCATTGAATGGAAAATGACATAGCAGAGCACACAAGGTGAAATTTGCTGTCTTAAGCATCAGCACATGTTTAGGTCCTGTTTAGAGCCTCAAAATGGGACCTTAATTCCTCAGAGGAGTAGTCCTGGATCTCTTTTTGGGGATAAATTTCATCTCCCAGCAATGCCCGTCCTGATGGAAATAAATTGCTGGAGGGAGTTGCTGTGCCTGGGAGGAAACGTTCTGGAAGGGGGATGAGTGATGCTGCAGAGCTTTCTCTCCTGGTGGATGCAGATCCGTTCATACCCTCCCAAGCACTCCAGGAAAAATGCTCCTGGTTTACATATTCCAGCCCAAAAGAGCCAAGCAGCCAGAGCTGTGCTGGGAAGTGATGGAAAACCCGGATCCGGGGATGTGTTACTGCCTGCATGGCATTCCAGGACACTGGGAATTAAACACCTCGGCTTAGTGGTCTCCCCTGACCATTAAGAGTCTCCTTCTCTCCGTTTGCTCTTTGTCATCCGGACATTTTGTCTTTTATCTCTTGGAGATGCCGGGAAAAATAAATTGTTTCTGAAAATCTCCAGAACGGAGAGCTGAGCGCCGTAAAAAACCCCGTGGAGGAGCTTTAACCAGATCTGGGGGAAGGTCTGGGGGAATGTGCTGGAAACCAGGGGTAGGAGCTCTCAGCGAACAACCAAGGACCTGACAAAGTGCTGGATGGATGCTGGCTAAGTGAGGACAACCTGCCCTGGGCATCGTGGATCCGACCCTGGTGAGGGGAGGGAAGGGATGGAAGAGGGAAATAACCAGGAAAGAGGGAATTGCTCTGTTTTGGAGCTCAGGCTGTCCTGAAAGTGTGGCTGCCCCTGGATCCCTGGAAGTGCCCGAGGCCAGGCTGGATGGGGCTTGGAGCACCCTGGGACAGGGGAAGGTGTTCATAGCAGGGGTTGGAATGAGATGATCTTTAAGGTCCCTTTCCACCCAATTCCACGATTCCATGACACAGCCGGGCTGCATTTCCCAGCTTTCAGTTCTTCGTCTCCAAAACTGACTTTTCATCAGCAAAACTGCCCCTTGGAGGGTGTGCTCTGCCACGGCAACACTTCTGATGGTGTGACCTGTCCTTTCCTCCTTTCCAGGCTCACTGAGGGCTCCTGGAATGGTTTTTATGGGATTTGAGTTATTTGGCTTCATCAATCAAACCTGAAGGGAATTAGGGTTGGAAACTGTGCTCATTCCAAAACAAATCCCTGAGCTGGGGTGTGAAATCCCAGATCCTGTGTGCACATCCTTGTTGCTGGTGGGTTGTTTTTAAGGGATTTTCAGAAGCGTTGTTTTTAAATTCCAGCATTTATGCCTTTGTAGGTATTTTGTCTGTTGGATCGAGAACACAAAAATGTCATTTCCAAAATTTCCTCCAGCTCCTCCTTAGGAGGAATTGAATATCCCAAATCTTCCTTCAGTCCCTGAAACCTTGGCAATACTTTTCTCCCACTCAGCTGAGCGGGAGGGCTGATTCCAGAATGTTTAATAAAAAGAAAATGGCATTTCAGGCTTTGCTGATGCAACACTGCATGGAGCTGTCACTTCCCTGCTCCCTGCAAACAACCTGGGATAAAACACCCGGAATCTGGGAGCTGCAAATGGAAAATTCTTCTGGCTCCAACCCACTTCCCTTTGTTGCATCAGCAGGAGGAGTATTTCTGGAGGAGGCAGAGTGACAGATTGGCATCCCTGCCCCGGCACGTGACTCCCGATTTATCTTCCGATGGATTCTGTGGCGTCTGGAGGTGTCAAAATAAAGGAAAATAATCCCGAGCTCTTCCAAGCAGCTCCGCCGTGAGGCAGCTGATTGGTGCTGTCAGTTACAGGGGGAGCTGCACCGACTGCTCAGGGTGGATCTGAGAGGAGCTGAAATTCCACATTCCGAGGGAGTTCCAGCTGTCAGATCAAAGGAGCATCCCGTCAGCTCCGATTTGCTGCTGCTTCCTGAAATTTTCAAGGGCTGAATCCTCCACCATCCCTATCCAGGTGTCAGCTTTGCAACACTCTGAATCCAACCTGTTGCCTTTTGATAAATGTAGCCCAAAAAAAAATCATTTTAAGTGTCAGGGAACGTGCCTGAAATACCCCAGGAAAACTGGGAAGAAGGAATCATCAAATTTCCCAACCCACCCAGCTGATTTTGGTCCTTGTTTGGCTTCGTTTGCTTATTTCTGCCATTTAAGAGGAGTAAAAAGCCCAGCTCGAGGCTGCCAATCTCAGTTCCTTTTAATTAGGTTTAAATCCTGCAGGATTGAAGTCAATAGCTGGGAATTGTCTCCATGGCTGCAGTAAATCATTGGGAATTCGATTACTGGAAGAGACAGTCCCGAAATACAGGTTGGTGCTTGCTCTGACTCAGTAGGTGTTTAATGAGGTAAATGCAGGTGATTCTTCCATTTTCAGTGTTTCTGTGCAATTCTTTTTGCATGTATTGGCCCAAAAAATGTAAAAATTTGGGAGCTGGCCTGCTAAATACCTGAATAATAAATATTGAAGGATTTTATTGCATTATAATCAATATTAATATAATAAATAAACAAGTGTGTACAGAATTTCTAAAGAAGATCAAAAGTGCATCTGTTAAGAAGTTGGGGTAGCATAAATGCTGCTGTTTTTCTCTGTATTTGATATTAAAAATATTTAATATTTAAACTTAAATGCAAATTAAGCTTTTGAAAGTGAGCTCAAGACATCGATGGGATGATACAGTGGTGAATATTTTGATTTTCCTGGTCTCTGCTGTCCCATCCGTCTCCTGCCCATCCTCTTGGAGAGGTAAATTCCCAAATTCTCCCTTCAATGTGTGATCTCAGCTGGCACAGGAATTGCCTATGGATGGTCAGCTTGGGTCTCTTCTTGATCTCCAAGTGGGAATTTCTCCGTGACCTTTGGCAGTGGTCAATGTCCACTCGTCCATAAAATCATGGAATCATTTAGCTTGGAAAAGCCCTCTGAGGTCACCGAGTCCAACCACCTCCAGCACTGCCGAGGCCACCCCAATCCATGTCCCCCAGTGCCACATCCGTGGTTAAATCCCCCCAGGAATGGGGGCTGCCGTGGACAGGACAGCCCTTTCCATGCAGGAATTCTCCCAGTGTCCAACCTGAACCTGCCCTGGCGCTGCTCGGAGCTGTTCCCCCTCCTCCTGTCCCTTGTTGTGTGAGGTGGGCGTGGGTTCCTCTGCTTTCATCCCCTCCAGTTCATTTCTCTGCGAGTTGCAAAACTCCAGAAGGAATGTTTTGGGTGGAAAAGGGGGATCTGAACGGAAGAACAACACGAGCAGAAGGCTCTGGCTGATGCCAGTAAATTCCTCATCACTGTAACTTCTCCACAAACACGAGCAGAGAAGGATTCAAGGGGAAGAAAGGACTCATTTTGAAGTGATTGAGTCAAAGTTCCTTCAGGTGGAATTTTTTACACGCTGCTCCTGGGAAAATTTAATGGGAATGGATCCCAAACACACCAACATTTGTGTGGTTTAAACAGAAAGGGGTTTAGTGGTGGCTGCACCTCATTTCCCAGGTTAATAACGAGAGGTTGGTGTCTCACAGACTGGATTCCAGCTGGATTTGTGCATGTGGAACACGGATATGATCCCAGGAATAAACTCCAAGGGCTGAGCCTCCCCCGCCGTGAGTCAGGAGGAGCCAGACAGGAAAAGCCTGAGAGAGCAGAAGGGATGTGGATGGCAAAGGACAGGAGTGGATGTGGGCATTGATTTGGGATTGGAACTCCTGGGATTCATCCAGGTGTGAGCCCTGGTGCTGCTTTTGGGTGGAATCCCTGGAAGAGGGGGGGCAGGGTTAGGTTGGGGTCACTTCAGCCTATTAAACTTTTATAGGGGGATCCTTTCTTTTTGCCCCCTGTTCTGTTCCAGATTGACAAACGGCAGGTTTAGGTGGGGTATTGGGAAGAAATTCTAATGTGTGGATCATTAGGATAAGGCTGGAACTGCTCTGGAGGGAGGATGGGAGAGGTGGGAATGTCCAGCCTGGAGAAGAGAAAGCTCCAGGGAGAGCTCGGAGCCCCTTGCAGGGCCTGAAGGGGCTCCAGGAGAGCTGGAGAGGGACTGGGGACAAGGGCTGGAGGGACAGGATGAAAGGAAACAGTTTTAAACTAAAAGAGGGGAGATTGAGATGGGGTATTGGGAAGAAATTCCTCCCTGTGAGGAGGTGAGGCCCTGGCACAGCTTTCCCAGGGAAGCTGTGGCTGCCCCATCCCTGTCCCTCCATCCCTTGTCCCCAGTCCCTCCCCAGCTCTCCTGGAGCCCCTTCAGGCCCTGCCGGGGGCTCTGAGCTCTCCCTGGAGAGGGACTTTGGACAACAGCCTGGAGTGACAGGACAAAGGGGAGCAGTTTTAAACTAAAAGAGGGGAGATTTAGATGGGATGTTGGGAAGAAATTCCTCCCTGTGAGGGTGGCGAAGCTGTGGCTGCCCCAGGCCTGGATGTCCCACTCCAGTGTGTGAAACGAGGATGTTCTTCCTCATTTCTGGTCAGAGAGCAGTTCCAGGAGGGGAGGAGAGAAAGGCAAAGTGGAGCAGCACAGCAAGGCCAGGCCTGGCTTTGTTTGCAGTTTCCTTCCTTCTTTCCCAACACCAATAATCGAGTGCGAATATCGGGAGCGCGGCGCCTTTTCCCGTGGGATCCAGACCCGCCTCACCTGTTTCAGACATTTCAGTATTGGAGCTGTCAGTGTTTCCAACTCTATCAAGGCTCAAACAACCACAGGATCCAGGGATGAAAGAGCAGACTTGAAAAGGCAAAGCGAGCAGCGTTAGGCCCGTTTAATTGAAATGTGCTGGATCCAGCCCAACGCTCTGTGCAGTTCCGGAGAGGGGGAAGGGGATTTAAAGCAGGCCTGGCTTTGAGGGGGGAATTGGAATCAGCAGAGGTTTGGAATGGTTCTGTACTCAGCTCTCAGGTGAGGAGGGAGGGAGCTGTGGCAGCAGTGCTTGGGAACGCTGGCTTAGCTGGGGAGATTCCTGTGCCTCAAAGGACGGGAAAAGTGATTCCTGGTGGGGCAGGGAGGAGGGAATGAGGAAGGGAATTTGGGATTTCCCCTGGGATGGCTCTGAGAAGGGCAGCTCAGCTCTGTCCCGCTGCGGGGTTTGTTGATGGAGCTGCTGAGCTCCAGGTGGATGTGGGTCCTGCCCGCTCTGCCAGGCGCTTCCACAGGCTGCAAAACATCCCTGGAAAGCTCCTCGGGGGACAGAATCCTTTATTTGTCAGTTCAGAGCTGGCAGAAAACAGGGAAAGGGGAACTGTGGGACAAAGCTGGGTTAACCCCGCTGACAGAGGGTCCCTGTGAAGCACCTCCCTGGCTGGTGTTAAATAAAGATCAGGATTTTAAAAAATGGGATTGTAAAGGGTGATCCAGGGGCTGGAGCCCCTCTGCTCTGGAGGGAGGATGGGAGAGCTGGGAATGTCCAGCCTGGAGAAGGGAAAGCTCCAGGGAGAGCTCAGAGCCCCTTGCAGGGCCTAAAGGGGCTCCAGGAGAGCTGGAGAGGGACTGGGGACAAGGGATGGAGGGACACGACACAGGGAATGGCTTCCCACTGCCAGAGGGCAGGGATGGATGGGATTTTGGGAAGGAATTCCTGTCTGTGAGGGTGGGGAGGGGCTGGGATGGAATTCCCAGAGCAGCTGTGGCTGCCCCTGGGTCCCTGGCAGTGCCCAAGGCCAGGCTGGAGCAGCCTGGGACAGTGGGAGGTGTCCCTGCCCATGGCAGGGGTGGCACTGGGTGGGATTTAAGGTCCTTTCCAGCCCAAACCATTCCAGGATTCCATGGTTTTATAGGACCTTCCATTCCAGGCTATTGGCCTGTGATCGGAATTTCCACGTGAGAGATTTAATAAAAGCCCCCAGAGCTCATTGTGGGATTTAATAAAACCTCAGAGCCCTGGGATTAGGAAGATGCAGCCCAGAATAGTCCATGGAGCTCCTGATGTTTGGGAGACAATTCCTGCTCCAACCCCACCGATGTGAGTGGGATTTCACAGCAACTCCTGTGCTTAAAGTTTTCCTGAGGCAGAAAAAAGGGAGGCAGAACCTTGGAATATAATTAAATCCTTTGGATCTTTATGGATTCAATTATTGAGGGAAAAACAAGGAGATTTGGGTAATACAATGTTCCCAATCTTTGGGGGTTTTCCAGATGCTTTTTCCGTTTGTTTTGTTTCCCTTTTTCAGGTAAGGGGTTTTTTTGAACAAGGTGTTTTTCTGAACAAGTTTCCCATCGGCTGAGGAAGGATCTTGTTCGGTGCCATGGGAAAAACCTGCATTAGCAGGAACAGAGGAGCTTTGTTTGGATGGAAATTTCTGTTTGGATTCCAAGCTGGATGCTGAACAAGCCGGAGCGTTTGTTCTCCCTGCCTTTGCAATCCCCATGGAAAACCTCGGGGAGCTGCAGAGCTCTTTCCTCTGCTGCTTGTTCTTGTCTCTGCTTCCAGGGAAAAGAGCCTGGGTGGGAGATTGAACTACTCAGAGAAGCTTCCAGAGGCAAATCTTGGCAATCGCACCATTCCCAATCAGTTGTTATCAATCTGGGGGAAAATCACCCGGAATTAGATAAAACTCTCTCGATAATCCCCATTACAGAGGGAGCTGGAGTCAAGGAATGACCACTTTAGGGTTAATTTTCAGCAGGGTTTGGTTTTCTCTCCCTGTTCCCCCGAAGTGCACTTACAGAGCTCTTAATGACAGGAAAATTGTTGGATGGAGCCACCCCCTGTCATGGGATATTCCAGAAATTTATTCCCCACAAGGTTTTAGCCCCAAAAAGGAGAAATTTGGGCAGCCTTGAGGGCAGCTGGGAAAACCTGGAGAGCCTCCCCATAGACAAAAATCTCCTTACCTTGGAAAATTTTCCTCCAGGATGTGTTTTCTGGGGCTGTGGTAAATGGAAGCAGAACACTGCACACGCAGAAAAGTTCATTTATTTGACAGGAGAACTCCAAATTCATCCTTCCCCTGCTTGACACGAGCGAAAAAAAAATCGGAATTTCAGGTCTCGGAGGTTATTTGAATTCAGAGCAAAAACTGGGTTTGAGGTCAGCTACCCTTTGGATGTGGTATCAGAATATTCAATGCAGAATATTCCTGAGCTCCTCTTTCCCAGGGTTCAGCAGGGATGAAGCAGCAGGGGATGGGTTCTTTGTTCCTTCTCCAGACCATTTTTAGCTGGATTTTACCTGGATTCTGCCTCTCCTGTTCTCCCCAAAGGCAGCAGCCTCTTGGATTGGCACTGCCAAGACCAATCCTTTCCTTTCCAGCACATGGAATGAATTCCAGAGCTGCCGATCCCTGATTTTCTGCCGGGGGTGCTGCTCCCTGTTGTTTTAATGGACTAAAACAGAGTTTGGAGCTTGCTCTCATCTCCTTCAAGCCCTGAAATCCCAGAGTTTTCCATCAGTGGAGTTTTTCCACCCCCTTAAGTGATTTTTCCCTCCCATCCCGAGGGCAGGAAACTCCGTGGAGTCCTGCCCTGCTCCTGAGCCCAAGCTGGGGTGTTGAAATTTATTTCTATTTTCAATTTGCCTTTTAATTCCGACCCTCTTTGCCTCTCAGCAGTGGGAATTTGTGAGCTCATGGAAGCATGGAATGGTTTGGGTTGGAAGGGACCTGAAATCCCATCCCATCCCACCCCTGCCATGGGCAGGGACACCTCCCACTGTCCCAGGGTGCTCCAGCCTGGCCTTGGGCACTTCCAGGGATCCAGGGGCAGCCACAGCTCCTCTGGGAATTCCATCCCAGCCCCTCCCGACCCTCCCAGCCAGGAATTCCTTCCCAATATCCCATCTAAATCTCCCCTTTCCCAGTGGGAAGCCATTCCCTGTGTCCTGTCCCTCNTATTATTCCGTATTTGATATTTTTTGCCCCTTGTCACTCGACCATGCAGCAGCTCAGGGAGCAAATCCTCCCTGCACCTCTTCTTAGCTCGGAACTTTTTCCCGTTTTCCAGGCTGATTGTCCCGCAGGGATTTGGGGAGCAGCACGAGGACAGTGCGGACATTGCCTGGGCAGCTGCTGGGAGGTTTTGGGGAGAAAAAGTTTGATTTGCATCCTGAAGACAAGGGAGGAGGGATTAGGAAATTAATGTGGGATTGGGTAATTAATGCGGGATTGGGTAATTAATGAGGGATTGGGTTTTAATGTGGGATTGGGTATTAATGTGGGATTGGGTATTAATGTGGGATTAGGTAATTAATGAGGGATTAGGTATTAATGTGGGATTGGGTAATTAATGCAGGATTGGGTTTTAATGTGGGATTGGGTATTAGTGTGGGATTATGTATTAATGCAGGATTAAGTAATTAATGTGGGATTAGGTAATTAATATGGGATTATGTATTAATGCAGGATTAAGTAATTAATGTGGGATTAGGTAATTAATGCAGGATTGGGTATTAATGCAGGATTAAGTAATTAATGTGGGATTAGGTAATTAATGTGGGATTGGGTATTAATGTGGGATTAGGAAATTAATGTGGGATTAGGTAATTAATGCAGGATTGGGTATTAATGTGGGATTAGGAAATTAATGTGGGATTAGGTAATTAATGCAGGATTGGGTATTAATGTGGGATTGGGTAATTAATGTGGGACTGGGTAATTAATGTGGGATTAGGTAATTAATGAGGGATTGGGTAATTAATATGGGATTAGGTATTAATGTGGGATTAGGTAATTAATGAGGGATTAGGTAATTAATGCAGGATTAAGTAATTAATGTGGGATTAGGTATTAATGTGGGATTAGGTATTAATGCGGGATTGGGTAATTAATGCAGGATTAAGTAATTATTGTGGGATTTGGTAATTAATGTGGGATTAGGAATTAATGAGGGATTATGTATTAATGAGGGGTTAAGTAATTAATGCAGGATTAAGTAATTAATGTGGGATTAAGTAATTAATGAGGGATTAGGTAATGCAGGTGACTTTTTGACGTCCAGGAGGGCCCGCAGGAGGGACGCTGTGTCTCAGAGGCACCAAATATGGGGGAAAATCCATTTTATGGGATTTTCCCTTCACTTTCTGCAGGGAATTGTGGATTTTTGTCCTTCGGCTGAAGCAGGACCGGGGCCAAAATCCCCGCGAGGAGCAGGAGCAGGACCCGCTCCTTTCCTGGGTTATTGTGGAGCTCAGAGCTCTGAAAATGATGGAAAAACTGGGAAGGGAGGGAACGAGAGGGAGGAAAAGGCTCTGGTTCCGTTCCCAGGATGGTTCTGCTGCTGCTCCTTTGGGTTTTGTTTCGAATGTTCACATCTTGGTGTGGAAAGGGAAATTTATCTTTTTATTTTCTTTTTATTTATTGGGTTAAATCCCAATCTAAAGCTTTAAGTGCCACCTTGACTTGATTAGAGGGGTTTTATGTGATATCAGCATCGATGGGCAGAGGAAAGCAGTGCCAAAATAAAATAAAATAGGATAAAATAGGATAAAATAAAATAAAATAAAATAAAATAAAATAAAATAAAATAAAATAAGTTAAATTAAATTTTAAAAGATAAAAAAAATTAAAATAAAGTGATTAAAATAAAGTACAATAAAATAA
>VXAD01009641.1:645849-659945 GCA_013399195.1 Dicrurus megarhynchus
CTCCTCATCTTCATCCTCATCCTCCTTCTCATCCTCCTTGTCCTCCTCATCCTCATCCTCTTCCTCCTCCTCCTCCTCGTCCTCATCCTCGTCCTCCTCGTCCTCCTCCTCCTTCTCCTCCTCCTCCCTTTGGCTCTGGGGGCTGCACCTGCCCAGCATTTTCTCCCTGCCATAAATCAGGACGGGAACTTGCTCCACAGATTGCTTTAAAACAATCGCAGACCTGACTTATTTCTGGGATGGTGACCGTGTTACCCCGGGATGAGAGGGAGTTCACTTCCCTCACATTTTTCCCACGAAAACGAGCGCAGGTTCTCCTTTCAGCACGGTGTGCCCGTGATGGATGGGGTAAAGCAGGCCAGGAATGCAGCCCCGATGATTTATAGGAGCCCTGCTCTCACCTATTTTTCCTCTCGGTCTTGTGGTGTGGTGCCAGGGAGGCTGTAAACAACCCATTGCCCTTTCCAGGAGTGTGCAGCCATCGACCCCGGGGCTTCTCCGTGGGATTGATCCCGGATTCCTGGCACGGAGGAAGCTTTGGGAGGAGGGAGAGTGGCTTTGTGCTGTCTCTGTACATGGGGGCTGCTCGTACTTTATAAAACCGAATTTTTCCTGGCCTTCCCCTGTGTACAGAGCTGGCTGTGCTTTAGAAGGGAATTGTTGGAGCTTTTAAAGGGTAAATCAACTTCTCATTCAGAGAGAAAATATTTAGTGCCTCAAAGAGGTGAGTCCAGGCTCCTTCATAACATTTTCATTTCATTCTTGGCCTTGAACCCCTTGACAAAGTGATACTAATGTAGTAATTGCCAGGTTATGTCCAGTGCCTTGCCTGCCGTGACCCAGCTGGGTTCATGGCTGGGCTCCATGGCCTTGGAGATCTTTTCCAACCTAAATACTCTTTTACAACCTAAATATTCTTTTACAACCTAAATATTCTTTTACAACCTACATATTCTCTGAAATCATGGAATAAACCCATGTCCTGCCCACAAAACCAGGGCTTGGTTGTGGGTGGCAGGGAGGGGCCTGGGCTGGGCCCGTGGGGGATTTCAGGGTGCAAAAGCAGAATGAAAACGGTTCAGAGTAACCCTAAAATGAAAATGTTTTGGTGACCCTAAAATGAAAATGGTTCAGAAGGACCCTAAAATGAAAATGGTTCCGAGTAACCCTAAAATGAAAATGGTTCAGAGTAACCCTAAAATGAAAATATTTCAGTGACCCTAAAATGAAAATGGTTCAGTGACCCTAAAATGAAAATGGTTCCGAGTAACCCTAAAATGAAAATGGTTCAGAGTGACCTAAAGGGAAAATGGTTCTGAGTAACCCTAAAATGAAAATTGTTCAGTGACCCTAAAATGAAAATGGTTCCGAGTAACCCTAAAATGAAAATATTTCAGTGACCCTAAAACGAAAATGGTTCAGAAGGACCTTAAAATGAAAATGGTTCAGAAGGACCTTAAAATGAAAATGGTTCCGAGTAACCCTAAAATGAAAAGTGTTCAGTGACCCTAAAACGAAAATGGTTCAGAGTAACCCTAAAATGAAAATGGTTCCGAGTAACCCTAAAATGAAAATATTTCAGTGACCCTAAAATGCAAACACGGAGCAGCAGCAAAGGCTGAGCCTCTGTTTTCAGAGGGCTCAAAGCAGGGCCTGGACTTTGGGGGATTTCAGGGTGATTCTGCTGGGGGTCACAGGGGCCATGAATGTCTTTAAGCACCGTGGCAGGGAAGAATATTTGGGAGAGGAGCTTCTTTTCTCCCTCTTCCTTCACACTTGCCATCTCCTTAATTAATTCACCCACAAGCAGAGCAACTTCCTGGAGCTGGGAAGAGTTAAAGGGGCTGGAGCTGGGGAGAGATGTCTGAATTTGCCTCTTTCTCTTCCAGTGTGACCCTTTGCACTTCTTAAACCTCGAAATTGGGCCATGGACTACTGCAGAGTCATGAATATAGCCCTGGCTGCAGTGAGGAATCAGAGATTTTAATTTTTTTAGGCTTTTTTCTGCTTATCCTGCTGCTAAGAAAGGGCAGGGAGAGAAGCACAGAGAACTGAGGCTCTTCTGAGGACTCGTGGGCATTGTTTTGGGGACTCCATGGAGTGTCCACAGCAAAACCACAGCACAGCTCTCGCTGTAGCAGCACCATGAAGGAGTAAAACTTATTCCAGAGAAATTTCTGATTGTTTGGGATGTTGTGGAGAGGGAAGAGCAGGTGTAGGAATGAAGAACACGTGCTTGGTGTGTTTGCTGCACTGAGAATGTGTCCCAGGCAGCCTCTTCTCTTCAGCAGCCTGGGATAAATCGAGCACTCCCTGATAAAAGTTCTTTTTCTCTTTGTTTAATCTTTGTTTTTCTTCCTTGCAGCCTCCCCTGCTTACCAAAAGTTAAAGAATCCAGATTGACAGAGACACCTGTGACCCTGGGCTGGTTTGAAAGGCACGGAATCCTGGAATGGTTTGGGTTGGGAGATCCTTAAATCCCACCCATCCCACCCCTGCCGTGGGCAGGGACACCTCCCGCTGTCCCAGGCTGCTCCAGCCTGGCCTTGGGCACTTCCAGGGATCCAGGGGCAGCCACAGCTCCTCTGGGAATTCCATCCCAGCCCCTCACCACCCTCATTCCTTCCCAATATCCCATCCATCCCTGCCCTCTGGCAGTGGGAAGCCGTTCCCTGTGTCCTGTGCCTCCATCCCTTGTCCCCAGTCCCTCTCCAGCTCTCCTGGAGCCCCTTCAGGCCCTGCAAGGGGCTCTGAGCTCTCCCTGGATCCTTCCCTTCTCCAGGTGAACATTCCCAGCTCTCCAGCCTGGCTCCAGAGGTTCTCCAGCCCTCGGAGCATCTCCATGACCTCTGGACTGGCTCCAGCAGCTCCACATCCTCCTGATGTTGCTTTTTCCCCACAAAGTCTCCTCACACAACAAGGAAAAAAAAACCTGTGAGAATCAGTCCTTAAAGCTGCAAAATAACTTCTTCCTTAACTTTTAATTATGGCTGTTGTTTGGGGTTTTTTTTCCTGGGAGACCATTTTTATTGTTCTCTACCCCAAGAAGGATTTGTTGAGAAGAGAAGCCCAAGGCACTGCTGGAATCACACAGGCCAAGGCACGGGCAAGTTTTTGCCTTAAAATCCGTGGAAATAAGTGTAATCCTGTCAGGATAATTAGTGTGATGAGGAAAAGTGACCTTTCTAGCAGGGAACATAATTGCATTGTCATGGCCCATGATTTGACCTTCTCTGAGCCCTCCCTCCACACAGCTAATGAGGATTGTGCTGGGTCCTGTTGACAGCCAGGACGTTGTTGGGAAACAAGCAGCTCCTGGAAACCAAGCAAAATATTAAATGCACAGAATGCTTATTATTTATAAAAAATCCCTGTTAAAGTAACTCCTCCTGCTGCAGTAATTGGTGCGAGCTTGACAGGGTTTTTCACCCCCAGTTCCTTGCGGAGCCGGAGGTTTGTTCTCTGTAACGTCCCAAAGCCACTGAGATCCTAAAAATAATTTTAAAAGGGCCCTTAAACTTCATGTTTTTCAGATTCAAAAGAGTTCAGGGCCTTGAACGAGTGGCATTTCCACCTTATTTTTCCCACCTTCCAAGTTAAGGGTTAGTTCATGGATTTTGAATAATGTTTTTCTTCTTTTTTTGAGTAACGTTGTTTGCTCAAGGGGTGAATTCTGGTGCCATCTTCCTCAAATCCCTGAGAGAAGCCTCTCATCCGAGTTTTTATTTCCTATTTGGGAGCAGTCCTTTATGCAGGCCAGAGGAATCAGTTTGAAAATGGGCTTCAGCATCCTGGGAAACAGGGGCTGGAAAACTTTCCCTCCTCGACATCTGCCTTGCTCAGCCTGTGAATGTCCCCGGGAGCTCTCGGATGTGTTTTAGAAAGAAATCAAACCTTGATTTAGGACTCCAAGTGACAGGAATTGGCCATTTACCTCCCTCCACAGTTGATTGCTTTCCAAAATCGTGTCTCTTTTGGGGTAAATTTATTTAAAATGGTCTTCCCTGGGTTTTGTCTGACTTAATTTGAGGGTTTCAGGTGCCGTGGTGGTTCTGCCAGCAGAGATTCCACACCCTCAGGAGCAGCAGCTCTTTCAGTGCCTCCCCAGTTGTAAGAACTTCTCGAATTTTTGAGGATTTGGGGATAAATTAAGCTCTACCCACAGGTTTAGGTGATTTGCACAGGGGAGGAGTAATTCGTGCTCAGTTTTGACACCTTATTTCCCATTTCCCACCCATTTCTGGCGTTACAAACTCCCCGTTGACTCCTTTCTGCAGACTTGGCACATCCAACTGATTCTTTTGTTGACTGCAAAGGGAAGGAAACTGCTTCTGTCGTGGCTCCCAGTGCTCCATCCCAAATGGAATGTCTAGGCAGGATCACAGCGTGAGTGTCTCCAGTAAAACTATCCCAAAAGTTGTGGCTTTCCACTTCCACTCCTTCGGAACGAACCTGTTCCCTCTGCAAAAGGCAACACAGGTGTTGGAAACGCCTCTCTGTTGTTTTTAGCCTGGAAAAGTCATGGATTTTTCAGTGTTTCCAGGGGTTGTGGTGGTGGTGGAGTGGGAATTTCGGCGTTCTCGCCTCTCATCGAAAGCGGAAGCTGGTGCTTAAAATTCCAACAGATCCCATAGCTCTCCCTCTGCAATCCCAGGCATTAATTATTGAGGCTGTTTTCAGGAAAGGGGGGTTTAATGACTATTTAGAGGGATGGGAAATGATTCTGATTCCATTTCTGCAGGGGGTGCCAAAGGACAGGTGGCTCCAGGCTGGAATATTCCGTGTAACGAGGCCCTGGGGCATAAATCCCGCCCGTCCCTGGGAATGGGAACACACCCAGGACATGCCTGGCAGGAAAGAGGCTGATCCTGATTTATTTGATGTGTTGTGGCTGCTCTGCTGATGGAGCAGGAGCAATATCCCGCATTGATCATCCGAGAATTATTGGGAACCATCAGGAAAACTCATTGTTCCCACTCAGGGAGCACCAGCTGCCTCTAAATGTTGTCTTTGCAGCACTCAGGCTGCTGTGGATCGGGATATTGATGGGATTTAGCAACAAAATTCCTGAAAAATTTTTGGTGCTGCAACAGTCAGGACTCGACCCTCTGCATCACCAAAGTCTTCAAAGCACGTCCAGCACCTCCAGGGATGCTCCCACACTCAGAAAACGAGCTTTTAAAAATGTCCAATTGCTTGGGTTTCTCTGGGGGTTATTTTTTATCCAAAATGCCAGAAAAATTCAGAGGTCTGTGGGCTGCATCTCATTAAAATAACTTCGGAGCCAGGATGAGGCTGAAAGTCAGAGATGCACTTCTGATGAAAGAAGAAAAGAAGACACAAAGGGGAAAAAATATCCCTGGAAATCTTACTTTTGAGCTCTGTGAGGAAAAACATTTGGTGTCAGCCCTTGGCACCCTTGGAGCTGGACTCAGTGATCCTGCTGGAGCCTTCCAGCTCAGGACATTCCATGATTTTGTGTTCTGGGACAGCACCAAGAGGGCGTTTGGCTCTCACCTCCCTGCGCAGGAGCACAGGTTGATTTTTGTGTTTAGTTCTTTGCCTTCTAAAGGAATGAAGTGTCTCTCGTAGCTCTGGTGCTTTGGCAGGGGCTGCAGACACGGAGCTGTTTCTCCACTTTCAAGATGCTCCTGGTACCCTGGGGGCCATTTGGGAATTGTCTGATAAAGCAGGGAACTGGATTTACGACATTTTGATCACACAGAGAGGACACAGGTTTTTAGAGTGAAATTCCCCTGTTAAGAGAGGTTTGTTTGGTTGTTTTTCATGGAGCAGCTAAAAAAAAATTGTCTTTTTCCCAACTCCAGCTGCAGGTTTTATGTTTGTGTCTCACTCCAGATAAAAGGTGTGACGCCAATAGTAAATCTTTGCCTTTGTCAAAGGATTTCCACAACTGAAAGCTAAATGGGCTTTTATTCCTCAGGGATTCACTATTTCTGCAGATCAGGTGGAGAGAAAAGGGGTGACAATCTCCCCTGCAACAAAAGAATTAAGGAGTTCAATTTATTAAGTTAATCAAAATAGTGCCGAAGGAAACCTGATGGCAGCCTGTCCCTACAGGAGCAGTGACGTGATTATAAAGGGCTTTTATCCTGAGTGATAATGAAACAGCAATTCCTGATAGCTGGGAGTTATCTAGGGGAAAAAAATCTCAGAATTGGTGGTGAACTCTTTAAAGTGACTCTAAAATCACCTTCCCTGGAAGTTAAACAAAAAAAAAAAGTGTGAATGTGGCATTTGGGGACACGGGTGACCCTGGGGTGGTGCTGGGTCAGGGTTGGACTCGATCTGAGAGGTCTTTTCCAACCTTAACAACCCCATGATCCTGAGAAGTGAGTGAGAATTTGGAGAAATTCCTACAACAGTGGTTTATCCATCACTGGGAAGACACAACAAAACCCCACTCTAAGGCTGGGGTAAATTTACTTCGTATTTGGCAAATAACTTCACGTGGAGCCTGAGGAACCACGAGCTCCATGCCCTGCTCCGAGTGGCCTCCTGCCTTCCCTGCCCTGCCTCAGTTTCCCCATTTTCCTGGGAAGGAGAGGCCCTTCTCTGTGCTTTCAGACCATCCTGCTCTGGATGTTCAACGGGAGCTGTGGCATTGCCATCCCCAGGATCCCTGCCTGTCGGAACCCACGACATGCCTCTGTCTAATCTAGGGGACCTGACAACCCGAAATTGGGGTGCCCCAGAGGGCACTGCCTTTGATCTTTGTCCTTGGAGAACTTTACCAACTCTAAGAGATTAATTGCAAACCACAAGAGTCTAATATAAGCATTAATAGTCACTTTGCACCGGGTGAAATGTAGTATATAAAAGATCAGATAACATGTACATGGGGGTAGAACATGTACAGGGGGGTTAAGATGGAGTCTAAAGGGTGTGGTCACCTTCTCCTTCTTCTTCACTGTCCACCATATTCTTGGTGACGGGGGCACAGATTCATTGGTAGAATAGAGATAAGACAGGAAATTGCATGTCTAGAACAGGTTAGGATTAATTGGTATAAAGTTATAAATAAAGCCACGTACCGTCCTCTGGTTGGGTTTGTAACGGGGTATATAAATTATGGGATGCCCATCCAGGGGGCAGAACCAGGGTATTTCGGCTGCTGGGTGGACCTGTGGCTGTGCAGGACACCGCAGCTGTAGATAACATGAGAATAAACAACCTCTGCACAGCAGCTCGCGGCCTCTGACTGAGCTTCTGGGCAAAAGCGCTGAACCCATCTCACTCGTGTGCCAAGGCCGACTGAGGCCGAAGCCACCCCTGCCCGTGCCTGTTTTCCCAGCTGTGCCCGTGGCGGTTTAGCAGCGGAATTCTGCTGCCACATCCCCGCCCGGACACATCAGGGCCGCCTCCTTCGCACCGATCCCCAACTCCGGCACTGCCGAGCTCCTCTCCGTGCGCTGCCACCCTGACCCACTTTCCTTTCTTAGATCAAAGCTGCCCACGAGCAGCAGCGATTCCGTTCTCCTCTCCACTCCCACGCATTCCCCTTCCCAAATACTTCCTTCCTCCGGCTGAACTTCGTGCCTGTGGTTGTTCCTGCACGTCCCTGATCCGCTTGAAACGGCGTCTTTAAAGCCTTCCCGTTGGGATTTCAGGAGAATGGAAGTGGTAATGAGGGAAGGGAAAGCACCCAGCAGGAATTAATGGATACAGCCACGCGGCCCCGCGTCTCTCCATGGGATCTGGGACATTCATGCCCATGAAGGGGCTGGGTTTTCCTTTGAAGATCCTGTTCTGCTTGGATTCCCTCGGGCACCGGCCACGAGCAGACACCTGGAGGCATTTGGAAATCCAGAAGCTCTGTAGGGATGAAATTACCCGAACTTGGGTGTTTGTCACCCTTCTGAGCACATTCCTGGGGCAGATGTCCTGCTGAGAGGGTGGCAGGGCTGTCCCCAGCTCCTGCTCCTCCCCTCAGGTGTCCTGACCCCACTCAGCCTTGCCCAGCTCAGCTTCCGCTGCCTCCACGCACGGAATTCAGCTCCATGCCCAGAAATTGTGGTGCTTTGCCTAATTAGCCCTTTAATGTATGGAATCACCAAAATATTTGGGTCGGAAGGATCATAAAATCCATCCAGTGCCACCCTTGCCATGGGCAGGGACAACTCCCACTGTCCCAGGGTGCTCCAATGCCATCCAACCTGGCCTTGGGCACTGCCAGGGACAGAAGGGGGAATTTGGTGCTTGTTTTGTGCTGGTTTTAGTGGGTTTTTCAATGTTTTAGGCTCTGGCAGGATTTAACCCTCTGAGTTAACCCTGTTTGAGGGACATTGTGGCACTTTTTGTGTGAACCACGGACACGTGAGGCCTTTCTGGGATCACAGACCTGCACTTTCAATATTAAGGCTAAAACCTTGCAGTGGTGGTCAACCCTTTGATTTGGATCACACCAAGCTCATCTCTGAGCTGGCCGTGAGGAATTAAGGGCCCTCATTTTCTGGAAAAGCACCTTTATTTTCCTTTGGGACAACAGAGGGGCCTTTGCCTCTCTTTGATCTCTGCTTTGAGGCTGCTGGGAAGTAATTTTGGAGGAATTAGATACGGAAAGAGCCAGACTCTCCCTCCCTCCCAGCATGAAGCACCAATTCCTGTTTGTTACGATCCCATTTGATTGGGGGGGTGGCTGCTGATGCCATTTCCTGAGCAATTAAATCCCTGGCAATTAAATTCATTCATGACTAAACAGTTATTTGTGTTGTGCCCACAAAGCCCAAACCTGGAAGCGCCCACAGGGTTTAAGGTCCCTCCCAACCCAAACCATCTGGTGATTCCATAACTTAAAAAAACCAAGAAATTGGGTTTTGTGATGCCAGAAGCTGCTGGATGTGGGATGTCCTTCCCTACGAATCAGCCATAGGATTTGTGGTAGTTTCTACTTAGTATTAACTTTTTGTAACCCTCATCCTTTAATCCAGATGTTCTTTATTCCAACTAGTTTTCCTGAATTGGTTGAGCTCTTGATTTTCCTGCTGCCTCAGGGTGATACTGAAAGAAACTCCTTTTGTCCTAATAAGTTATTAAGAGATGTTCAGGAATTTTCTTTCCGTTTTCTCCAGGGTTTATTTCGTCACACTTTCCCTCTGCTACTTGGTATTTTCCCCCTTTCTAAGATAAATACCAGTGATCTTTTCAATATCTGCAGCACTGGCATTAAAAAAAAAAAAAAAAAGCTTTAAATCATCCCATAAAATGTAACAGGAAATGTTGGCTGTGCCATGGAACTCTGCTGCTCCAACCCTACAGAAAGGTTATCATCTGCTATCACAACAAATACAGAATTTAATGCACTTCCTATGAAATCCTGTTGGGATTTACTCCCATTAAATTCTATAGGACTGGAGATGCCCCCAAGGATTACTCTGATAACAGCAAGAGACTGTTTTGGGGGGAATGGATCTCAGGCTGTTTTCCAGCTTCTTTTTTGCAGTTATCTGGGAAAACTTTATCACCCCTCTCTAATTTCTCAGCTGTCTTTCCTTTCTGAAAAACGCCTTTGAGATCCCTCTCTGGCGGAATTTCCGATGATGAGGCTGTCAGGAGTGTAAATATTTCACAGGTGATGATTTGCCTTGCCAATAAATTAGCACTTCCTGAAGTCCCCCGGAACTTTTGGGGCCAGGTTGATTAAATGTTGTCAGTTCTTGGCCCAGCTCGTTGCTTCTGCATCCTCTGCTCTGCTCTCCCAACGTGGATCTGACAGGATTTTGCTGTATTTTGTCTCTGAGGGGTGGATCCCTTCCAGGAGGTGTTTCCAGAGGTGGTGAAGGAAATTCCATGTGTTGGTCCTCGATCTTTGCCCTTTTTGCTTCCCAGCTGTGGTGCCAGCACTGGCCGGTGCTTTCTCCTCTGGTAGCAAAGGGTTTGGTGAGCCCTTCTTGAGGTCCAGAGTTCCCCAAAAAAACTTCTGTGGAAATCATAAATCCAAAAAATTCTGTGGGAAATCATAAAATCATGGAATAGTTTGTGTGGGAGGGACCCTAAAGGTCATTTTGTTCCACTCCCCTGCCATGGGCAGGGACATTTTCCCCTATCCCGGATTGCTCCAGCCTGGCCTTGGACACTTCCAGGGATCCAGGGGCACCCACAGCTCCTCTGGGAATTCCATCCCAGCCCCTCCCCACCCTCATAGGGAGGAATTCCTTCCCAATATCCCATCTAATCAACTCTGGCAGTGGGAAGCCGTTCCCTGTGTCCTGTCCCTCCATCCTGTCCCCAGTCCCTCCTGAGCTCTCCTGGAGCCCCTTTAGGCCCTGCAAGGGGCTCTGAGCTCTCCTTGGATCCTTCTCTTCTCCAGGTGAACATTCTCAGCTCTCCCAGCCTGGCTCCAGAGTTTCTCCAGCCCTTGGAGCGTCCTGGCCTCCCTTCCCTCCNAAAAGCTTTAAATCATCCCATAAAATGTAACAGGAAATGTTGGCTGTGCCATGGAACTCTGCTGCTCCAACCCTACAGAAAGGTTATCATCTGCTATCACAACAAATACAGAATTTAATGCACTTCCTATGAAATCCTGTTGGGATTTACTCCCATTAAATTCTATAGGACTGGAGATGCCCCCAAGGATTACTCTGATAACAGCAAGAGACTGTTTTGGGGGGAATGGATCTCAGGCTGTTTTCCAGCTTCTTTTTTGCAGTTATCTGGGAAAACTTTATCACCCCTCTCTAATTTCTCAGCTGTCTTTCCTTTCTGAAAAACGCCTTTGAGATCCCTCTCTGGCGGAATTTCCGATGATGAGGCTGTCAGGAGTGTAAATATTTCACAGGTGATGATTTGCCTTGCCAATAAATTAGCACTTCCTGAAGTCCCCCGGAACTTTTGGGGCCAGGTTGATTAAATGTTGTCAGTTCTTGGCCCAGCTCGTTGCTTCTGCATCCTCTGCTCTGCTCTCCCAACGTGGATCTGACAGGATTTTGCTGTATTTTGTCTCTGAGGGGTGGATCCCTTCCAGGAGGTGTTTCCAGAGGTGGTGAAGGAAATTCCATGTGTTGGTCCTCGATCTTTGCCCTTTTTGCTTCCCAGCTGTGGTGCCAGCACTGGCCGGTGCTTTCTCCTCTGGTAGCAAAGGGTTTGGTGAGCCCTTCTTGAGGTCCAGAGTTCCCCAAAAAAACTTCTGTGGAAATCATAAATCCAAAAAATTCTGTGGGAAATCATAAAATCATGGAATAGTTTGTGTGGGAGGGACCCTAAAGGTCATTTTGTTCCACTCCCCTGCCATGGGCAGGGACATTTTCCCCTATCCCGGATTGCTCCAGCCTGGCCTTGGACACTTCCAGGGATCCAGGGGCACCCACAGCTCCTCTGGGAATTCCATCCCAGCCCCTCACCACCCTCATAGGGAGGAATTCCTTCCCAATATCCCATCTAATCAACTCTGGCAGTGGGAAGCCGTTCCCTGTGTCCTGTCCCTCCATCCTGTCCCCAGTCCCTCCTGAGCTCTCCTGGAGCCCCTTTAGGCCCTGCAAGGGGCTCTGAGCTCTCCTTGGATCCTTCTCTTCTCCAGGTGAACATTCTCAGCTCTCCCAGCCTGGCTCCAGAGTTTCTCCAGCCCTTGGAGCGTCCTGGCCTCCCTTCCCTCCAGCACAGCGACCACACCGCGGAGCTTGGTGCCATTACCAAAATTGAAACGGGGGCATGAAAACTCACGGATGAAAGGGTGCAGAAAGAGCTGGAGCATTTCTTCAGAGAGGGAATGGCTCCATGACAATTCCTTCAGTCTCTCAGTGAGGTCCTGATTTATTCCCAGAAGGAGGAAGGTGAGCACAAGCCCATGGGATCACAGAAATCCCAGAATGGTTTGGGTTGCAAGCGACCTTAAAGAAAACACCTCGTTCCACCCCTGCCATGGTCAGGAGCACCTTCCAAGGACCAGGTTGGTCCAAGCCCCATCCAATGTGGGGCAATTCCATCCAGTGTGGGGCAATTCCATCCAATATGGGGCAATTCCATCCAGTGTGGGGCAATTCCATCCAATGTAGGGCATTTCCATCCAGTGTGGGGAAATTCCATCCAGTGTGGGGCAATTCCATCCAATATGGGGAAATTCTGTCCAGTGTGGGACAATTCCATCCAGTGTGGGGCATTTCCACCCAATGTGGGGAAATTCCATCCAATGTGGGGCAATTCCATCCAATATGGGACAATTCCACCCAGTGTGGGGAAATTCCATCCAATATGGGGCAATTCCATCCAATGTGGGGCATTTCCACCCAGTGTGGGGCAATTCCACCCAGTGTGGGGCAATTCCATCCAGTGTGGGGCATTTCCAGCACATTTCCTAAGATGGGAATTCCATCTGACGCTCCACACCTTGGCACCACCACCAGGGGGGGTTTGTTGCAGGGAGCTGGGTGTGGAAGAGATGAGATGGATCTGGAGGTGTGAACTCGGAAGGGAGGAGGGAGAGCTGGATCAGAGCCCTACCCTGGGAAACAAAAGTGATGCAGTGATAAGGAGCAGTGATAAGGGGCAGTGATGATATTCAGTGATAACACTCAGTGATAAAATGCAGCTCTGCAGGCTGGGAAGGCTCCTGTTCCTCTGGGATTTGGGATGTTCACATTTCCTTTATCTCCTCACTCCTGGAGGTCAGCTCCCGTGGGGGATGTCTCTTCTCATGTGGGGGTTTCTCCTGAGGGTCCTTCCTGCCCTGTCTCTGCCCCATGAGGACCAGATTTATTCCAACTCCGTGGAAATGATGGATTTCACCAAAATCCACTTTCTGAGAGTGCTCTTTGCTCCCTCACTCCCACAGCAGTGAATCCTCCTCTGTATCCCTGTGTTGCTTTGTTGAAGCAGAAAATGAGCCCTTGGCTGGATGTAAAGTGTGAGAACAGCAATATTCCCTATTCCCTGAGTGATCCTGCCTGGCACTCGGAAAAGGTGAGCACATCAGCCCTGCTTGTCTTTGATTCCCTGGATAGGCTGAAGTACGTCTGAACTCCTCACGTTGTAATTAAGAGCAAAGATGTTGAGCCACAGGATATAATTTTAAAAAATCAAAGTGTGTTAGGAGAGAAGAAATCATCATTTCTTCCCAAATATCCTTTAAAAAAAATCTGATTTCATGCCGTGTTCTCATCCAGGGCCTGTGCTGGCTCCTTTTGGCACTTTGGGAATGAATCATCGGCTCCGATTGTCTCGTCTAGGAATTCCCATCTATCAACATCCTTCTAAGAAACTGCAAGGAAAACAAAAAAACCAAAATTAACTTTCAGCCCCCCTTCTTCAGTCCCCTGTACCTGACTCAGATGAGATCAGGGATTTTATTTCCCTGGCCAGAGCCTGGGAATTTTTCCCTATATTAAAAATAACCCATCACAGCCTCCCGCAGCAGATCAGGATCTTTCATAAAGCCTGATTTTATCTTGCAAGAGATAATCTCGCTTCTTCATTAGGAACTGTGGGACTATCTGGGAACCAGTCCCCTGGGAAAAAATCAAACCTGGGTGGTCTGAAGCAGAAAATGTGTTGGCTCATCCTTTTAGTGGCTTTTCTGCATTGGTGGCAATGAAGATTCTTTCAGGTAGAGACAAAAAAAAAGAGATAAAATCGGGTTTTTTCCCTCTAAGTCCAAAGCACGGAGTCCATCAGGTTCTATCCTGAATTGATGGAAAATGGATTCTGTAACGTTTAGGGGGAAAAAATCTGTGTTTTCAGAAGGATAAGAGGAAGCAATTCCAGAAGAACACGTGGACCAGACCTTGTTTTCCTCCCCAGGCAGAGCTGCTGGGCTCCGAGGGTTCCATTTAAGATGATCCAGGAGAATGTGCCTCGTTGGACAGGTGACATTCGAGGGACCATGGTGTGGATGCTGAAAAAGCTTCAGCAAGGAATTTCTTCAGCTCTCAGCAGCATTTGTGAGAGCTCTGTCTTTCCCATGCAAGTAATTCAAAATAATGTTACAGTTTTGTAAACCTCTGCACCTGCTAAGTTGTTGTCCACCATTGTTATGGCTCCAACTAGAAAACATTTAGAGATGGGTGCCTTAGAACCTGGCCAATCACCCTAAGGGGTGGATGGCCGAAAGAACCAATTACCTTATGCCATTTAACACACTTTTT
>VXAD01009641.1:660113-730032 GCA_013399195.1 Dicrurus megarhynchus
GGGGCACCCCCATTTCTGGGTGTCAGGTCCCCTAAATTAGACAGAGACATGTCGTGGGTTCCGACATTTACCCTGAGCTCGGACTTTGTGTAGTTTCTCCGTTCCGCGGCGAGAACAGCGACACCGTGGTGGCTCCTCTCCCCTAAACCCAAAGCTGAAGCTTAGTCTGAGCCTCAGGCAGGCATTACCCAGCCCAGGCATCAGGCTGGGCGCTCGTGAGTTGTTTAATTCCCCCCACATCCCCTCGATCCAGATGGTCCCAGCTCACTCCTAACCCGGCCAGCTTGGCCCTTCCTTCCAGCCCGTTTGGGTTTTCTGATTCCCCTTTCCCCCCCAGTAACCAAATCGTGTTGGACATTTCCCACTGAACACATGGAGAGTCTCTGAAATATCCAATGTTTTATCCCCAGGAGCCCCTCAGGAGCTGCTTTTTTTAATGGATTAACTATGACAGGGACTGCACTCCCACAGTTTTTAAAATATACAATAAGTATATTACATACTTTTAAAGCTATAAATAAGATTTATACACAACCCATGGGGATTTTCCATTAAAACTTCATAAATCACGTTGTACATTATCCTTTTTAATCCTCAGCCTTGCCGTGGTAGTCACCAGAAAATATATTTAACCCTGTATAAAATTGATGATAAGCACGGAGAAAGAATGTTAACGAGAGCTTTTATGGGCTCTGTATTTTCCTAGCCTGATCCATTCTTTTTCCTGGCAATTATTTGTAATAGGAGCAGTTATCTCCTGCCCTTTATTAACTGAAAACTCAGGTGCTGTGCCGAGAACAGAGCCAGTACAGCCTAGGATGAGCTTTTCCTGCCTAATCCTCTCTTTAGCGGGGGGGGTTCCCACTGTTTGGTGCTTGGAGAAGGCAATTTTCACACTCCACGTCTCATCCACGCTCTTCCTGCTGATTCAGCTCCTCCTTCGAGTGAATGGCATCTGCAGAGGAACGTTGATTTAATTGTTATCATGGAATTAAAGCCCCATCCAACAGGATGAACCTTCCAGCTCTCAGCTGTGGATGCCCAGGGAAGGGAATCAATTTTAAAAGTTGTTTTTTAAAGTCCTGGTTTTAAAAGATCTTCAGAGCTCGGTGCTGCTTTGCTGTCATGTCTCAAGCTCTGCCCAGTCTGTGCCCTTCCGAACCCTTTCTCAGCAGATCATTTTCTCCAGAAATACTTTTGTCCACTGAAAAGACCCCCTAAAAATCCACTTCTCCTTCTTCCTTCTGCTCCTTCTCACTGTGGCTGCCCCTGGATCCCTGGAAGTGTCCAAGGCCAGGTTGGACGGGGCTTGGAGCAGCCTGGGACAGTGGGAGGTGTCCCTGCCCATGGCAGGGGTGGCACTGGATGGGCTTTCAGGTCCCTCCCAACCCAAACCATTCCAGGATTCCATGATTCTAAAAAAATCCCGTTTTGGATGCCGTAAATAGCAAAGATTAGATGAGGAATTTGAAATTGTTGGGGGAACAGAACACATCGGGAGTGATTTTCTCACTGCCCTTGGTGGCATCCAAGCCACTGCCCTTCTCCTCCTAAGGACTGGGGAAAATTATCCAGATCACTGGAATTCAAATAATGTGAAAGTTTTACAGTTTATAGAAGGATCCAACCTTCCCACTGCCAGAGGGCAGGGACAGATGGGATACTGGGAAGGAATCCTCCCTGTGAGGGTGAGGAGGAGCTGGGATGGAATTCCCAGAGGAGCTGTGGCTGCCCCTGGATCCCTGGAAGTGTCCAAGGCCAGGCTGGACAGAGCTTGGCACTGGATGGGCTTTAAGGTCCCTTCCAACCCAAACCATTCCAGGATTCCATGGCGATTCCTGGCTCTCTGGTAGAGAGTTCACGGTGTGGGAAGGATCTGGATGGAAGTGATGATGGAATCACTGGCTGGGTCTGAAACACTGGGAACAGCCCCCTGTTGTCACCTTGCACTTCTCACCCGACCCTTTATTTATTAGTTTTAGATATTTTCTCCTCTTTCCACGCATTTAGGCTGGGAACTCCTTAAACCCAGGACCATCTCCTCCTACTTGGAAGCGTGGAAGGGAAGGATACAATCCACAGTCACAGTCCATTAGGAAAACCTTATCCCTGCAAGGTGATGTCGGAGCAAACGTGTTCCCTCCATGTGTTAAATAGGATCCAGGAGGGAGCTGGAGAGAAAATGATGTGGAAAAATTCCTGGAAACAGCAGGATGATTTTAAAACCCCGGGACACGCGGGGCAGCTGCCTCCCCACCAGGAGCCACTGGCAATGGGGCTTAATTAGCGGATCCCTTCCTGTTTTGCAGCAGGGAAGTTGTTTTGTGGGAAAGAACCATCCGTAGGGCTGGGAGGAGGCGCCTCAGTCCCATGGAGACAAGGAGCAATCGGGAATGTGCTCCAGAGGCTCTCAGGAACAAGCAGCCCTGATTAGCTCCGTGCCAGCCCAGCCGAAATAATTCCTCAGGCATGGAATCTCCACTGAGGAGGAAAACGGGAGGAGTTTCGGGATTTACAGGTGTTCCGTACCCAATTCCAGCAGGTGTTCCATACCCAATTCCAGCAGGTGTTCCGTACCCAATTCCAGCAGGTGTTCCATACCCAATTCCAGCAGGTGTTCCATACCCAATTCCAGCAGGTGTTCCATACCCAATTCCAGCAGGTGTTCCATACCCAATTCCAGCAGTTGTTCCATATCCAATTCCAGCAGTTGTTCCGTAACCAATTCCAGCAGTTGTTCCATACCCAATTCCAGCAGTTGTTCCGTAACCAATTCCAGCAGTTGTTCCATACCCAATTCCAGCAGTTGTTCCGTAACCAATTCCAGCAGTTGTTCCATACCCAATTCCAGCAGTTGTTCCGTAACCAATTCCAGCAGTTGTTCCATACCCAATTCCAGCAGTTGTTCCGTAACCAATTCCAGCAGTTGTTCCATACCCAATTCCAGCAGTTGTTCCGTAACCAATTCCAGCAGTTGTTCCATACCCAATTCCAGCAGTTGTTCCGTAACCAATTCCAGCAGTTGTTCCATACCCAATTCCAGCAGTTGTTCCGTAACCAATTCCAGCAGTTGTTCCATACCCAATTCCAGCAGTTGTTCCGTAACCAATTCCAGCAGTTGTTCCATACCCAATTCCAGCAGTTGTTCCGTAACCAATTCCAGCAGTTGTTCCATACCCAATTCCAGCAGTTGTTCCGTAACCAATTCCAGCAGTTGTTCCATACCCAATTCCAGCAGTTGTTCCGTAACCAATTCCAGCAGTTGTTCCATACCCAATTCCAGCAGTTGTTCCGTAACCAATTCCAGCAGTTGTTCCATACCCAATTCCAGCAGTTGTTCCATACCCAATTCCAGCAGGTGTGGTGTTCCATACCCAATTCCAGCAGGTGTTCCATACCCAATTCCAGCAGGTGTTCCGTAACCAATTCCAGCAGGTGTGGTGTTCCATACCCAATTCCAGCAGGTGTTCCATACCCAATTCCAGCAGGTGTGTTCCATACCCAATTCCAGCAGGTGTTCCATACCCAATTCCAGCCGCCCGGATGCCGTGGTGGGCGGGATGGATTCTGCCCTGGAGTGGGCGGCAGGGAAGGATTTTCCCGATTTTCCTCAGCTCCTGCTCTGCTGGTTCTGTCGGGGGATCAGGGCTTGTCTGATCATGCAAATGAGGGTTTCCTCACCCAGTGCAAACAAGGTGGACATTATAAATAAAGTTAATTAAGAACTTAACAGCAGAACCCTGCTAATAGGGACTGTGCCAATACCTGTCCAGGAAAACCTGGAGGCGAAGTTGACTTGGAAAATATTGGCATGGTCCTTTTTTGCCCCCTGGGATTGTCTAGGGATGAAAAAAGCAGCAGAGTTGTGGAGTGATGGGAGGGTTTATCCAAAAAAAGAGGAATTAAGGTAAATATGAACCTGTTTGAGCCTGAGTTTAGCTCAGAACTGATCTCCGGTGAGTCTTTAATCCATGGGACAGCAGGCTGGGAATGGGCAAAATTCCAGCATGGGAAGTTCCCGTGAAGGGCTCGATCCCTTCCATCACAGGTGAGGGATGGATTCCAGTGCAATATGGGAGGCAGCAGGAAAATCATGGAAGCATTTAGGTTGGAAAAGGCCTCCAAAACCATCGATTCCAGCCTTTTCCACAGCCCCGAATGGAGAAGATGATCCTGGGAGATGCTGATCTGGAACAGCGCCCAGGGACCCAGGAGACTCCTGGTTTTATTGGGGAAAAAACTCCATGTTCCTCTCAGCTTCTCAGACCTTGCATGGGTTCCTGCCCGGAGGTGGAAAGGCTGCACAGGAGGATCCTTGGAGGCCACAGCAGTTCGGGAAAGATGGGAAGGACAGGAGGGGCTGGGAAGGACGCCGGCTGCTGTCACAGCTTGAGAAGTTCTGGCGCTCGCGTGCCAGCTCCCGCAGCTCCTCGGGAGGTGTCAGATGCTGCCTGGGCAACAACAGCTCCTCTGGTTTGTGTGTCCTCCTCGGAATTTACAGCCTGGAACGTTGGGAGGGGATGATCCCACCGTGCTGAGCAGACTCAGCTCAGCCAGGTCACCTGAAAGCACCTTGGCTGATCCAGGGTGAGCTCCCTCCCGTCCGCAGAGGATTCCTGGCATCGCTTCCGTGTCTTCAGGATTGTCACGACCTTGGTGGATCCTGTGTTCAGCATTTAAGTTTGGAGGGAATAATCTTTTGTTTCAGGGATCATCCACCTGAAGGAGCCAACAAAAAGGATGGAGAGAGACTGTTTACAAGGGATGGAGAGATAGGAAAAGGGGAATGGCTTCCCACTGCCAGAGGGCAGGGATTGATGGGATATTGGGAAGGAATGAGGGTGGGGAGGAGCTGGGATGGAATTCCCAGAGGAGCTGTGGCTGCCCCTGGATCCCTGGAAGTGCCCAAGGCCAGGCTGGAGCACCGTGGGAAAGCGGGAGGTGTGCAGGGGGTTGGAATGGGGATGATCTTAAAGGTTCCTCCCAACCCAAACCATTCCAGGATTCTGTGATCCTGAACATAGGGAAGAGGATGATTTCCAGGAGCACTGTGGATCCAGCCCTCATCATCTTCATTTGTCTCCATCCTTTAAAGTTCAAGTGGCAAATTTGAAGAGGTTCTACCACTAATTAATGAGGACAGGCTCTGCAGGGCCGTGTGGTGGTACCCAGCCTGGGTGTTCGGTTGCCTTGAAGGCGAAATTCCTGATTTTCCCACTCTTTTCTCTCCCAGAGTCCAAGACCCAATACACCTGAAAAATATAAATCTGGGTAAGATGAAAAAGAGCAGATTTGTGTCAAAATGTTTCGTTAATCAAGGTCAGAATTTGAGTTATCAGGAGGACAGAGAGTATTTTATCCATTAGGATAAAAGAGTTGGTCATCATGGATTTCACTTCTGGTTTCCCTTATGGAAAAGGGAGTTTCCCATAAAACATGGGAATATTTGATATCCAATCCATGGGTGTTGTCTGCACTGAAAGACTCAAGGGCAAAACCCTTTGGTTTTCTACTCTGACATCCCAAAGGTCACCAAATCCAGGAGTGAGCCCAATACCTGAATACCGAATATTCCTGAATATGAATATCCCAGATGGATTTTGTGACTCATGGGTGACAGTCCCATTTTCCCTTGGGATCCCATGCAGGAAGCTAATATGGCTAATGAAGGACTTTGAGGGTTAATAAGCCCTAAATCAGGTTTCCCAGGCTTTTAATTATGCTCCATAACTATTGGAGATTTGCCACCATCATTTTTTCATCTGATTGATGAATAGCGGGGTCAGACAACCCATGGAGCACCTTGACTGCTGGTGGAACCATTCCAGAGGCTTTGGCTCAGCGGGAAGAACACCAGTGGCTGGTTGGTGTGCGGCACATTCAGCAGGAGGGTCAGGGATAACTTTGGATTCCTGCTTTTCCCAGCTCAGAGGCGGCCTGGTCGTCACCCCAGGCTCCCCAGGAGAATCCAAGACCACCCAGGTACCCCCAGGAGGGAAAAGATGGGAGAGGAAGGGGCAATAATTGTGCTGGGCAAAGGAAATGGAACAGATGGATCCTGGAAGTGCTCAAGGCCAGCACGGACATGGCTTGGAGCAGCCTCTGGAGGGTGTCCCTGCCCAGGCAGGGGTGGAATTTGATGGTTTGTAAGGTCCCTTCCCGCCCAAACCATTCCATGGTTCTACCATTCCGTGACTGGAGGGTCCTGCGGCATCTGCATGGCGTAAAAACGAACCCGGAATTAATTTTTATGCCAGTTTTTTCCTATTTTTCACATCCATGCATGTGCAGTTTGGAGTTTTTCAGTTATTGAACAAAGCTGGTTTTTTATGATCCCCACTGGAATGAGGAGGGAACGTTTCTGGGTTTATATGGGAATTCAGACGTGGTTTTAAATGTAAAACCCATTTACAACTTTTATCTTCCATCTCACGATGTCTTGTACCTGATCCTTGATCTGTGCTTTGATTCCTCAGCTGAATTCCTTGGATTTGGGCTGCTCTGGCCTGGGCTCCTTATTTGTGCATATGTTGAATTCCACTCTGAAATCCCTGGGGTTTTAAGCAGCTCCACGTGCTGGTTTGGCATTGTGAGAGCCGAGCACGTCGTGATCACAAAAATTGGGATTTTCGTGCCTTCCCCATCCGTGTTCCTCCTTGGACAACCCCTCATGCCAACATAATTCCCCCTAGGAAATATTTTTGTGCTGAATAATTAATAATTCCATGGAAGTGGATCACACTCTCAGGGCAGTTTGCTGAGCTCTTTGCACTGCTTGGATCTGGGGGGGCTGGAGTGACCATTCCCACCTGGATTTGGGATGTAATCCAGCCTCACTGCTCCGAAGATTATCCACATTTATGAGCACATTTTGGGTTTCTCCAGTGGACTAGTGAATTCCATCTTCGTTACTCACTGGGGGAGCTGGAATGACACAAACTCTGTCATTCATTCTGTGACAAGCCTGGAAAACCACTCCGCATTATTTTTGACTGCGGATCCTGTTCTGGAGCCCGGGATGCAGCGAGGGAGTGTTTTAAAACATTCCTGCTCTGCACAGTCACAGATGCAGCTTTAAAATTCCCCTCCCCAAGACGGATTTTGGCAGGGAACAGCCAAGCACCGAAATGTTTGGAGGAAGCAAAAATGGGATGTGGGGATGCAGGGAGAGCTGGAATGTCTCGAGTTAACCCTAGCAATGGAATGTGGGGAAAATTCCCTTTGCTTTTCCCTAAAGAGCCACCTGGCCCTCGGATCTCCCGCTCCTGACCTCTTATCCCATGTTTTCACCTCTGGCTGGACAGGGGGAATGTTTAATGTCCCAAAACCAGGCTTGTGAAGTGGCAAATGTTATGGAATCCTGTAATGGTTTGGGTGGCAAGGGACCTTAAAGCCCATCCAGTTCCACGGGCAGGGACACCTCCCACTGTCCCAGGTGGCTCCAAGCCCTGTCCAACCTGGCCTTGGACACTTCCAGGGATCCAGGGGCAGCCACAGCTCCTCTGGGAATTCCATCCCAGCCCCTCCCCACCCTCATTCCTTCCCAGTATCCCATCCATCCCTGCCCTCTGGCAGTGGGAAGCCATTCCCTGTGTCCTGTCTCTCCACCCCTTGTCCCAGTCCCTCTCCAGTTCTCCTGTATTTCCCTGTGTGTTTCTGCAAATAAACATTCAAACCCCACAGCCTTTCTCCCTTTCTCCCTCTCTCCCAGTTTCCCACCTCCTCCCACTGTGATTTACAAGGAGAAATTAAAACTCCGCACATCCCCGCGCTTGGGCTTTTACATCCTGGGCCACTGATTTATAAAAGCTGCCAGTGAATTTAAAACCCTTGGTTTTGATTTAGAAATCATGGCCTGAAAGTTGCAGTTATCTCCAATATTCAGCTGCACTGCACGTCACTGAAAATCTGATTTATGGGTTGCAAAATGTGTGCAGAGAGACTCTGAAAATATTTATGGCTCCCTCCCCCTCGGAGGAATCCGTGCAGCCCACCCACCCCAAAATATGCACGTCTTTCTATGCATGTGGAAGTGCATTTATGTGCATATATCACAGATTTGTATCAAATCCTTTTTTCTTCCGCTGCTGGGATCAGGTCCCATGCCAGGATCTAAGGAGGGGCTCTGTGGTGCCTTCCTTCCGCTCCCTCCCCTTCCCATTCCTCCAAAACCTATAAGATCCAGCTTTAAACTCTATTTCCAGCTCCCCAGGGGCCTCCTTCTCCTGCTGCTGCTGTTGGAGGTGGAGAGGCTGGAGCCCGGCACTGGAGGCTGGAGTCAAATGACTGCAAAAAACAGGCAGAAAAATTGGATTCTCCAATTCCAATCCAAAATTGGATTCTCCATCCCATCCCATCCCATCAGGGAAGGTGTGGGACTGCTCCTGTTTTCCTCTCTCCCCACCAAATTCATCTCTCGCTGCCGGGGTAGGAAGAAAAGAGATTAAACAGCACCAGGGAGGTGTTTCTTTCCCTAAAATTGAACAGGAAAGAGCTGCTTTTCCTTCTGTACTCATGAACACTGGGAAAAAAGGAGGAAGGGCAGCAGAAGGATGAACAGGAGAGCAGTTTCGTTGTCTTTTCCCAATCTGAACTCTTCCAAAGCCACCATTCCCGGTATTTCCCACCCAAAGCACATCCCCCGCTAACGGCATCGCACAAGGGCTCCCCACGCCCTGGTTTGTGCTGAGTGAGCACAACAGAGGTGGAGGGGGGGTCCTGGTGTGTGTGAGATGCTTTAAAAAGCTCTGTGGTCCTTTCCCTCGAAAGTTCTCCTTCCAAACCAGCACCTTCTGCAGGGAATGGGCTGTGGGAAGCAACGAGATGGTTAAAAATTGCCTCAAGTTGATGCCCAGAGGGTTTTAGTGGGTCTTTAGCAGCATCCCTGCTCTCCTCACCCAGCCAGGTGTTTTCAGCTCAAAGTGAATCGGACTCTTCATGCGACGGGTCAGGGGAGGCTGAGTCAGGGCTCCAAAACCCCACAAATTCAGCATAAATCCATGGAATCCACCTCCACAAATTCAGCACAAACCCACGGAATCCACCTCCACAAATTCAGCACAAACCCACAGAATCCACCTCCATCCCCACCTGTCTGACTGCCCCACCCAAGACCAGCCCCACAGAGCAGTGAATGACTCAAACCAGTCCTGGGGCATCATCCCTGAGCCAGCACCTCCTCCCGCTCCTTCTACACCATTTTTAGGGACAGTTGTGGCTGTCCCACTCAGCTGCTGCCCCTTGTCCACCTCCCGGGATGTTCTGAGCTGGGAGTGGTGGGAGATCAGCAGGAAAAGGGCGGTGGGAGGTGTGAAAAGGGGTTTAGGGCACCTTAAACTGTGCCAAGGACTGGAGCAAACCCCCCAAGGGAACCCCACCCTGCAAACCCACCTCGTGCTGCCTCCTCCACACAGGATTAACATCCCCCCTTCCTCCTTCTCATGATTAAAAAAACCCCGTCCCAGTCACCTGGAATTATTTATGGGCCGAGGAGGTGCCGTGTCTGTGCCAGCAGCTATTTCTGGGCTGATGAGGTTGGTGTTACAGCTCCCTGAGGAGCTGTGCTGGCAGCTGGGTGTTCGTGCAGGTTAAACATGAAATTCCCTGTCCAACAACTGCAGGAGACTCCCCTCCCTCCTCCCCAAAGGCCATCGGGAAAGCCGGGATGGGAAAGAGGGAAGAGCCTCTTTAATCTTTCTCATGAATGGGAGCAGATCAGGAGATCCACTGTGAATCTGCTTTATTGATAACATCGTTCAGTGTTATTCTGTTGCTCAGTATTATTCAATATTATTCAATCCTATTCAATTAATCAATATTCTTCAATATTCTTCAATATTCTTCAGTCCTATTCAATTAATCAATATTCTTCAGTATTCTTCAATATTATTCAGTCCTATTCAATTAATCAATATTCTTCAGTATTCTTCAATATTATTCAATCCTATTCAATTAATCAATATTCTTCAATATTATTCAGTATTATTCAATCCTATTAATTATTTGATATTATTCAATATTGTTCAATCCTATTCAATTATTCAATATTATTCAATCCTATTCAATTAATCAATATTCTTCAGTATTACCCAATCCTGTTCAATTATCCAATATAATCAATAATCCTGTTATCCCGCTCCTCCCAGCTGGTAAATGCTTCACCTTTGGAGGGCTCTTCACTCCAGAGGCATCACAGGGAAGCTCAGCCAGTCCCAAAGCACCGCAGGAGCTGGGATGCTGAGGATGAGCCTGTCCCTGAAAAAGGAGGAATTTGTAGGGTTGGAATTCAATTCATCCTTTCCATGGACTCCAGAGAAGGGGTTTATCTGTGAGAGACGTGGCAGCTCTCAAAGTTTATAATTTGCAGTCTCAGAGTCCTGCAGGTTTTATTGTTCTCTCCGAATCCAAGAGCTGAAGGAGTCAGAAACGCTGGGAAAGCCTCTGAGAAATCAATCCCAAACCTCTCTGAATCCAAATCCAGGAGTTTCCAAGGGCCACACAGAAATCCTGCCCTGCTGAGCTGCACCTTCTGTGTTATCTTCCATCATAATTGTGCTGGAGAACACCACGAATTCCCTCCTTCATTTTGGTGTCAGTGAGGGAAGCAATTCCAGAACTGGAATCAGCATCCCTCCCTTCCCTTGGAGTCCCCTCTGAATCAGAGGAGAAGAAATCCTGTGGAGGGAAAAAAGGTGAGAAAAAGGCATTTGGGAACCTCGTTTGGGACGTTCCTGGACAAATGTCCTGTGTTTGGAGAGCATTAATTGGTGTTTGTCCAGCCCCAAGGCAAGCTAAGGAAGATCCTCTATAAAATGCCCACGCTGAGAGGAGATAAAAAGCAATAATAAAAATATAAAATACAGGAATCATTCTCTGCTTTAAATCAGGGTAATTAAAAGCTGCACATTTCAGCTTCCAAAAGCGAGGATTCAGGTCCTACCCCATCTTTAGGGACATATTTCCATACAGGCCATCAGTTATGAGTAACATAATTTCCTGTTCCGTGGGAATTGCTCCTAAATTCGCCTTTTCCTTGATAATCCACATTCCTTGATGCTCCAAACAGCCGTGCCATTGAACTGGTAAAAATCCAGGGATGAGGCTGCCTGGAATTCTGGACATTGAAAGCAAGATCCAGAACAGGATTCTTCTAAAAAGGTCTCAAATTTGGGACAGCAACAGGATTTGGAGCGATGGTTTCAAAGGTGCAATTACAGTGATGAACTAGGGAGGCAAAAGATGAAGATTTTTATTATTCTGTAGCATTTTATAGATTTTATTGCCAATAATTGCACAGGTTTCCCTTCTGCCTTCGCTGCCCCAACATCTCCCAGGTTAATTACGTTGTCGAGATCGTGTCAGAAAGGCACTGCTGGAATTATGGCTCTCATTAGAGGATGATGGGATCAATTCAAGTTTGGGCCAACCTCTTCCACCAACACATCCTGCACGTGGGAGAATTAATTCCTGCATCACCCTGTGGCTGCTGTGGCACCACGGCTGAGAGCCTGGCACAGCCCTGCCACCACCCCTCGTATCCAACGATTTCAATATTGGCATTACAGGGGAAAAAGGGCAATTCTGGCCAACATTTGATGGGCAGATTCATTGTGGACTCCGAATATATTTATCTGAATTTTGGTTCCGTTTGGATTGCCTTGTTATCCGGAAAGCTGTTAAAATTCGGGATTGAGGTAAGAGACAGAATCCCAGACCTAAACTAGGCTTGAAAGAGAAATAAAAATGAGCTGCTTCTCTCCCTGGAGATCAGAGCGCTCGGTGTTTGGAGTCTGGGGCTCGGTTTTAGCAGCATCACAGGGCTGAGAACGTGACATCCACAAAAACCCAGTTATTGGAGGATCTGCATCCTAACAAATGCCAGAGGTTGGGATACCAAAAAATCCCCAAAAACATCCCAGAGGAGTAGTTCCGCTGAAGTTCTGTGTGAAACCCTTGGGTTTGTGGTGGATAAAGAACAGGAGCTGTTTAAATCCAGGTGTACAGGGGGTAGGTAAATAGGGAATAGCTGGGGGAGTCCAGCCTGGAGAGAAGAAGGTTCTAGAGAGACCTTAAAGCCCTTCCAGGGCCTAAAGGGGCTCCAGGAGAGCTGGAGAGGGACTGGGGACAAGGGATGGAGGGACAGGACACAGGGAGTGGCTTCCCACTGCCAGAGGGCAGGGATGGGTGGGATATTGGGAAGGAATTCCTCCCTGTGAGGGTGGGGAGGGGCTGGGATGGGCTTTAAGGTCCTTCCCGCTCAAACCAGGATTCCAGGATTCTCCAAGGGAATCACCCCTTCATTCCCTGGATTTCCTTTTGCAGCAGAGCTGGGATCCCTAAGCCTGTGCAACTTGTCCCGTTTTTCCTTTTTCCTTTCTGTTCCAGCTGGCAGACACAGTTTGGTCTTGGCTCAACAAAGCAGGCGTCTGAGCTCGGGAAGGGGAACGTCCAGGAGATTCCAGGAGTGCTGTGGTTTCACCTGTGGGGGAAGCCCCAGCTCTGCGGGATCCGATTAAGGCGGCAAAGCCGCGGCTTTCCCTGGATTGTGGGAGCGCGGGGCCACAGGGATCTGTTTTCTGGGAAAAACCATCATTCCCAGCAGAGTTTGGGATCAGCACAAGGGTTTAGATGAGCACCCACAGTGCCTGTGTGGTCTGCAGGCCAAAAAATGCTCAGGACTGTGGAGCTTATCCCTCATCGCAAAGAATGGCCTGGCTGGCACCGTCCATTGCGTTTTCCATGGCAAAACTTCCATGATTCCGCTGGCGTGAGTGAAAACAGGGCAAGCTGGGCTTCAAACACCCTCCAGCTCCTGCAACAAGTATAAAAAATTAACATTATCGCTTCAAAGAACTCACAGAACCAGAGATTATCCTGGGGGACCCGCAAGGATCATCGAGTCCACTCCGATGCTGGACTTCAAAACACACAAATTAAAGACAAATCAGCCTCCCATTATTTAATTGAGCAAGTCACAATCAGCACTGGAGGAACTGGGCCCAAATTCCCCTTGTGTAACCAATATTTAGTCACAGAATGTGGAAACTCGAGCTCAGACTGACTCATAGGAGGCTCTGTTAGAAAATAGTTCCTCTCTATTTTTCCAGAGCTGCCTCATCAGACGTACACTGAGATTGGCAGCTGCTTCCCTGCATATGCCGGGGAAATTCGGAAGGTTTGGAGGTTCATTCCAGATATTCCAGCTTGTCCCTGGCTTGCTGGAAGTGTGAGAATGTTTGAGGTGCATAAAACTGAGCTGTAAATCGAAGCGAGGAGACGCTGCAGTTTCTGCCCCTCCCCTCGTCCAGAACCAAACCTGCCCCAGGAGTGTTTGGACAACGCTCCCAGGGAAAAGGTGGGAATGTGGGGGGGGCCAGGGCTTGGATCCATGATCCCTGTGGGTCTCTTCCCACCCAGGATATTCCATGGGTTACGGTTTTGTTTGGCACAAAGAAATGGCCAAGGATGGAAAGAAGACACTTGACACCAACACAAAGAGGGCAGGAAAAGTCCGTTCCAGTTTTGGTTGGATTTCTGGGAATTTTGAGATTAGATTTGTTTAGCTTGGCTTTAACACTGAGCAGCTCCACAGTGTCGCACCAGGGGAGCTGATTAATCCTTTTTGTCCTAAATTCCATTAATTCAGCACCAGCCAGAGCCCAGCTGACTTTGGGCAGGGGCTTTTCTGATGAAATATGTGGGGCTCCATCATCCTTGCCTAAGGATAACAGGGATGGGACATTCCCAGCCTCTTATCCCACATTGGCTTAAAATTTTGTGTGGAGACTTTATTTTAGCAGGTCTGTCTCCATGGAGAAGTGGCTGGTGGACTTTTCTGGGGATGTTGCCTCCCGGAAATATGCAGATTTCCTGAAAATTAAATTGGAATTGTGAAAGCAAATGGGATTTTATGCATGGGGGTCTTTGTGAGAGCTTCAAAGTGAGCCCTTACTCTGTGGGATATTTGAGAGCACTGGCTGGGATTGACAAGGGATGGAGGGACAGGACACAGGGAATGGCTCCCCACTGCCAGAGGGCAGGGATGGATGGTATTTTGGGAAGGAATTCCTCTGTGGGAAGGTGGGGAGGGGCTGGGATGGAATTCCCAGAGCAGCTGTGGCTGGCCCTGGATCCCTGGCAGTGCCCAAGGCCAGGTTGGAGCACCCTGGGACAGTGGGAGGTGTCCCTGCCATGGCAGGGGTGGCACTGGATGAGTTCTAAGGTCCCTTCCCAATATCCTGCCATTCCCGTGCTTGTGCATCCCAAGGCACGTGTTGCTTTTGTTCCATTCTCCCAGGGCCTAAAGGGGCTCCAGGAGAGCTGAGGAGGGACTGGGGACAAGGGATGGAGGGACAGGACACAGGGAATGGCTTCCCACTGCCAGAGGGCAGGGATGGATGGGATATTGGGAAGGAATTCCTCCCTGTGAGGGGGGTGAGGGGCTGGGATGGAATTCCCAGAGCAGCTGTGGCTGGCCCTGGATCCCTGGCAGTGCCCAAGGCCAGGTTGGAGCAGCCTGGAACAGTGGGAGGTGTCCCTGCCCATGTCAAAGATGAACTTTAAGGTCCCTTCCCAGCCAAACCATTCCAGGATTCCATGCAGCCTTTTCCCCAGCTCAGTGAAACGCTGAAGTCGCGGTAGCTGTGGCTCCCTGCAGGAATATCAGCACTCGAACTGCGCCTCTCCCAATTCCGAGCAGCTCCAGGCAGGATGTGGGATATCCAGATGGTGCCTTTGACACCTCCTCCTCACAGCCTGGGCGCAGCTTTGCACATTCTCCCTCCTCTGACAAGGCTCAGAGCCTGTTCTGTGTGCTCAGGTCCTGCCAGTGCAGATGGGCGAGATGTGCTTGGAAAGGCCAAACGACGGCAATTAGCGCTGTTTAAAATTAATGATGGTGGTGATTAGCAGGAGCCGGGGAGGCAACAGGAGAGGGGGAAATACCTGCTCCAGAAATATGGAAATGGGCTTAACCATCACTGATTATATTCTTGTGATGTGAAGAGGCAGACCAAGGTGGGAAACGAGGGGGTTTATTTACCATGTTTCTGGTAATTAATAATCCATATTAATTAGTGGCTGCTACTGGGAAACTGGGAAGTGAAATTCCTTGCTGGTTCCAGGTCCCGGGCTGGCGGTGAAGAGCAGGGACCGCTGGGTGATGCCATCCTAAGGATTGTGTTCCCTGGGCTGTTCCCACTAACCACGAGCTGTGTCCTACTCCCAGAGACACCCAGACCCTGCGTGGGAGGGGACAGGGATGGAATGGGGATGGATAATCCACGAGGCCAAGTCGGACAGGGCTTGGAGTGACCTGGGCTAGGGGAAGGTGTCCCTGCCCATGGTCCTTCCCAACCCAAACCAGCCCGTGGTTTAGAATTCCTTCTCCCTCCTGCCCCGCTGAGAACGGAGCACCCAAAACTGTTTATTCCAAGCCACGAGAGTTCATCTCCGGAAGAAACGGGGATTCCATTTTTCCTGAGCTTCTGTCTGTTTGTTTCTTTTACCCAAGGTTTTGTCATCTCAAACCTTCCTGCCAAGAGCCTTCCAGCCCCCCTGGTTTCAGGGTGGATCCAAACGAGGCGGAATTAGAGGAGGAAGAACTGGAAGCTCCGTCAGCTCCAGCTCCTACAGAGGAATAAATCAACAAAATGTCGAGCTCTGCCCAGGATTATGTAACACAGGGACCTGCTGGCTGGCTCTGAGAGCAGGAAATTGTGTGGTTTGTGTGACAGATCCCAGAAAAAGAGAGGAATTAAGGGATTTGTGTGGGTGATTGGTGCACGGGAGGCCACAGGAAAGTCCTGCAGATGGACACACACGGATAGGGGCGATGGAACAGGCAGAGCCAGAGATCTCAAATTCCCTTTTACTGCACTCACATCAGTGCCAGCTGACAGAGCCTGGAGGAAAACTGGGGAAAAGTGGTTCCTGAAGGCAGGGATCCCATGTTTTCCGGCTCCCCGCACATCCCGCAGCTCCGAGGTGCTTCGTGGTGGGAATGGGCTGGTCCAGGTGCCTGCAGATCATCAGGTAAATCCAGAAGGAAAGAAACGGCCTGGGTGGTCATTCCTCATGGGCTCTGGAGAGTCCTGCAGGCGCAGGTGTGGCCGGGGGTTGTTAAAATCCTGCAGGAATGTGTCAGCTCTGTTACCTGAAGTGAAATGAGCAGGATGAGTACAGAACACATAAACCCGGAATCAGGTGTGCTGGCAGGAGGGAGAGAAACGTGGGGTTTGTCCTGGTTTTTGAGACTTTAAATTAACTTAAATTACAATTTCGGCCTTTTCTCTGAAGACTTTGGGCTGTCATTTATCTCAAAAGGAAAAGGAGCAGGGGGGGCCTCCACAACGCTTCCTCAGGCTCCGGAGAGCGGCCTTGTGGAATTGGAAGCTGCTGAAGTTTTGGAGGTCTCGGGAGGAAATCCAGAATAGCTCGGTGGCCTTTGCCCCCAGCTCGCTCAGCACATTGTCAGAACAGGGCTGGCGTTGGACCAGCGCTCCCAAAGTTCCTCTCAGGGGTCCTTTGGCTCTTCTTTTGTCCCTTTTTAAAGCTGCCCCAGCGAAGTTTCCTCTCTCCAGCACAGAAATGTCGCTTCAGGAGGAGGATTTGCAAGAGCAGTTAATCAGCGTGAGGGTCAGCTCGGAGGGTCACCAACCCTCCACGGCTCTCGTTTAGGATCAAATTGGATTTTAGGGAAAATTCCTTCCCTGGAAGTGCTGTCCAGCCCTGGGCAGTGGTGGAGGGGATTGGATGTGGCACTTGGGGACATGGGCAGTGCTGGCCCTGGCAGTGCCGGGGGTGGTCGGACTCAATCTCAGAGGGCTCTTCCAACCCAAACTGTGGATGCTGGAAGCATGCAGCAGGGAGATATCTCAGCTTTCTCCTGGTGTCTGTGTGAAAGCTCCGCTTTCTCACGGGCGCTGTGGGAGAACAGCTGGGAGATTTTGTAAATTATGGAATTGTTATTGATACTAAAGAGAAAATATCTGAAGTAAGTGTTATTGGGTTCAGCCAATCCCTCTGAGGGGTGGCTGCTCAGTGAACCAATGACCTTATGCCAGTCCAGCGTGCTAAGGTATATAAGCGAACTTGTAAGTGAATAAAGTGTCGGTTTAATCTCACAATAAATCGTCCGTGTCGTTCGTCCTTCGGTTCCTGCTCGCGAGTGACACCAAACTATTCCAGGATTGTTTTCCCTGATCCTGTAAGTGCAGCTGGAGGGCAGAGCAGCCACAGAGCTCCGTGCAGGTGGAGCAGCCAAAAGGCTCAGCACTTTGCACAGCAGCCTGTGGGGAAGGCGCACCAGGAACAAGGATGGGTGGGATATTGGGAAGAAATTCCTGCCTGGGAGGGTGGGGAGGGGCTGGGATGGAATTCCCAGAGCAGCTGTGGCTGCCCCTGGATCCCTGGCAGTGCCCAAGGCCAGGTTGGAGCCCCCTGGGATGGTGGGAGGTGTCCCTGCCCGTGGCAGAGATGATTTTAAGGTCTTTCCCAACCCAAACCATTCCAGGATTTTATGGAGCAGCCGCTCCTCATCATCGGAGACCCTGAGCTGCTGTGGGAGGAGGGAACCATGCGGGTTTGGGGTTTGGGAAAAGGCAGAGGACAGAACTCACCTCCAGCCTGCAGGAGAGCAGAGAGGGTTCATGGAGTCTCCATCCTTGGGGATCCTCAAAGCTCAGCTGGGAAAGCAGGGGGGACCCTCCTGAAGCTGTCCCCGCTCTGGGCAACCAGAACAACCTCCAGCGAGACCCTCCCCGCCTCAAAATTCACCATTTCCCCCACGAAACTCCTCGTTTCCCACACCAAATCCCAAATCCTGTGTGTGGGAGGGTGAATTTTGTGTGAGGAATGGGAATTCTGTGTCTGAAAGGGTGAATTCTGTGTGGGAGATGGGGAAATTTGTGTGAGAAATGGGAATTCTGTGTCTGAAAGGGTGAATTCTGTGTGGGAGATGGGGAAATTTGTGTGAGAAATGGGAATTCTGTGTCTGAAAGGGTGAATTCTCTGTGGGAGATGGGGAATTTTGTGGGGGAAAGGGTGAATTGTGTGCGGGAAATGGGGAATTTTGTGGGGGAAATGGGGAATTTTGTGGGGGAAAGGGTGAATTGTGTGTGGGAAAGGGTGAATTTTGTGTGGGAAAGGGTGAATTTCATGTGGGAAATGGGAAATTTTGTGTGCAAAAGGTGAATTTTGTGTGGTAAATGGGGAATTTTGTGGGGGAAACCGGGAATTTTGTGTGGGAAAGGGTGAATTTCATATGGGAAATGGGAAATTTTGTGTGCAAAAGGTGAATTTTTTGCGGTAAATGAGGAATTTTGTGTGGGAAATGGGGAATTTTGTGTGAGAAATTGTGAATTTTATGTGAGAAATAGTGAATTTTGTAGGGGAAATGGGGAATTTTGTGTGGAAAATGAGGAATTTTGTGTGAGAAATGTTGAATTTGGACACTCAGGATCCAGAGTTATTAAAGATGTCTCAGAACCCCTCTGTCCATTGTATTTAGGGGATAAAATCATGAGTCAGGCTGTCCTGCTGGAATTGTACAGGGACTGAGGGGAGAGGAAATACATTTTATCAGCCTAATTTCTGTAAAAATTCCATTTGATTTTCTTATTTTCTTGCTGCCAGGGTGGGACCTGCTTTGAAATGGAGGCTGACTCAGAATTCTGAGGAATTGCTGCCTTTTGTGGATTTTGTTTTCCAGACAGATCACAAAGAAGGGGGGAAGAAAGAAGGAAAAAGAAATGCGTCTGGGCTTATCTCCAGTTGGATTATTGTCAACCACCTCCAGCTGGGAAGGGAAAGGACAGATGGATTGATGGTCCCTGGAACGGGATGGAACAAAAGACAACAACCTGAGCGGGGAAGAAAAGGTCCCCTTTGAAAATTTGGATGGGGCATTATCCCGATCTTTCAGAGCTTCCCTCTATGCCAAGCAATCCCCGCTCCTTTCTTCTTTTCCTTTTTGACTCAAGGACTGCCATTATTTCATATTTTTTCAACCCAAAATTCAGCTGTGCTCCTTCTCTCCCAGCAGTTCTCCACCACAAGCAAAGTGAAACCTTTGTCACCTGCAAAATCCTGCTGCTCTCACCCTTTTAGGATGTGGAAGATGCAAAGCCCTGGGACCTGGGGCTTTTTGGGGTGAAAAAACCTCTCAGTTACTTCCCTTTGTCTGTTGTGTTCTGTTTTCTGGGCATAATTTGGGTTTTGGGTGGTTTTTAGGCCATTGAATAATCTGAGCTCACAGGGTGGAGTGAAAACCTGATTTTTCTTCCCCACGGTGCATTCAGGGAGCCACCAACCCCCCAAAACTTTGCTGTCAGCTGATTTAGCTGCCCAGACGCCAGCAGGGATGGATCCAGGTGGGAATGTGCTGCCTGAGAGACTTCATTCTGCCCAGCCCTACCCGTGTGATGTTCAGGAGAATCATTTCTGTCCAGACAATCGTAAATATTTTGGGAACTAATTTCTATCCTGGTGGCAGGAACCAGCTGCCAAACAGCTTTAGGGTCTGTCAAAAAGCCTTCCTGGTTTTGCTGTAGGGATCTTCCAAAATGGCATTATTTCAGGAATGAGATAAAGCTTTGGTTCTTCATCCATCCCTCCGTCCATCCATCCCTCCATCCATCCATCCATCCATCCTTCCATCCCTCCATCCATCCATCCATCCATCCATCCATCCCTCCATCCATCCATCCATCCATCCATCCTTCCATCCATCCATCCCTCCATCCATCCATCCATGCCTCCATCCCTCCATCCATCCCTCCATCTACCCATAGTTCTCTCTGTCCATCTATGCATGAAGAGCCCATCCCAGTGCGACCCAAACTCATCTCCAAAGCTCCAAACTCCAACCACATAAATTTAGGCTTCATTTTTAGCCACAACTTGTTGTCCTTTTGATTTGGGTGACACAGCTGGGGACAGGTCTGGAGCCCCAGGAGCACCTGAGAGAGCTGGGGAAGGGGCTCAGCCTGGAGAAAAGGGGGGATCAGGGAGGACCTTGTGGCTCTGCACAACTCCCTGACAGGAGGGGGCAGCCGGGGGGGGTCGGGCTCTGCTCCCAGGGAACAGGGACAGGAGGAGAGGGAACGGCCTCAGGCTGGGCCAGGGGAGGCTCAGGGTGGACAGCAGCAGGAATTTCCCCATGGAAAGGGTGCTCAGGCCTTGGAACTGCCCAGGGAGGTTTGGAGTGCCCATCCCTGGGGGTGTCCAGGGAACTCCTGGAGGTGGCACTCAGGGCTCTGGGCTGGGGACAAGGTGGGGATCAGGCACATTTGGACACAATGACCTTGGAGCTCTTTTCCACCCTCAAGGATTCTGGGATTCTGGGATCGTAAGAACAATTCAGTCAATAAGAGTCCAGGTGAAGTTTTGTCTGTGGTGGGTTTTAATGTTGGTTTTTATTAATCTCTGCCTGGATTTCCCTAATTTTGCGTAACAAAGGAATCATCTCCTTTCCCTCTGATTGCAGCTCGGTGTTTTATTGATGGAAGTCTCTCCGCTGAGAGCTGCTGTACAAAAATGTAAACTCTGATTATTATTATTATTATTATTATTATTATTATTATTTCCCCAAAGCCTGTTGTCCATAACTCACAGCAAATACAGAATATGAACCACGCCAGCAATGCAGTTGTCATTTCTCATCCTTATTTATGAATGCCTCTTCCGAGCACTTTAGATAAGGATTTCAAAACCCAGTTCCAGCAGAGCCGTACTTTGCACGTCGCACTTTAACTGGGGAAAACATTGTTGTCTGATTTTAATCATAAAAATGAAATGCTCCTAATAGAGCGAAAAACCCAATTTCCTGCAGAAGCATTTGCAGGCTGATGTGGCTCCGATATTCCTGCCACGACAGGAGAGTGATGTCTTGGGCATGGGAAAAGGTTCTGGATATCCCTGAAACAAATGGAGCTGTGCTGGATCACTTTGAGTTTTGCATCATTGACTTTCAAATGTCATTTGTCGATAATTAATAATTAACCTCCGCAGCTCCTGTGCTTTAATTCTGGGGATGGGTTGGACATCAGGTGGGAGGAGGTAAAACCCCACCAAACACTGGGACAAGGACAAGATTTGAGGATGGTTCTCCCATATTGTTTCCTTATTTCCAGCTTGTTCCGTGCCTCCTCTTCCTCCTCCTAATTATTCCTGCCACAAGCAGATGACTGACTCAGAGGGGACAAACTGGGAAAGAGCTTTGGAGGGTCAGAGCTTAGGGATGAATTGAGGTCCTGATAAGTTGTGTCTCTTCCCAAAATTTGGCTTGGAAGGCAGGAGCATTTTTTAAGTTGCCGGAGTTGTGGGGTTTGAATTCCTTTCCCAGAGTCTCACTCCAGGATACCGGGAAGAGTCTGCCAAGAGCCAGTTTGGGACTTTTTGGATCCAATTTTTCAGGATCTGGTGCTGACATGGAAGGAGGATGGAGCCAGGTGGGGGTGCGTACAAGCAACAGGATGAGAGGAGACAGCCCCAGGTTGTGCCATGGGAGGTTCAGGTGGGATACTGGGAATATTTTCTTCATGGAAAGGGTTGTCCAGACCTGCACAGGTGCCCAGGGCAGGGGTGGAGTCACAGCCCTGGCGGGGTTTAACAGATTTGGGAATGTGGCACTTGGGGGCATGGAAACATTTGGACTTGATGACCTTGGAGGGCTTCCCCAAGCCAAAAAATTCTGGGATTCCATGACATTTTCATCCTTGGGCTCCTTACGATGGGAATTGGCTTCTGCTCCTGGTTTGTTTGGTGCTGCCTCCCATGAGGATTTCCTATTGATCAACCTTAACACATTCTCCCAACCCAATTAGTAATCCCAATTTTGCTGACTGGATCTGTCTGTGTTGGGGTACAGGTCAGGAAAATGGGATTATTCCAATCTATCAAAAAGAACTCCGAGATCTGAAGAAAGCAGTGATTTCTCCCTGCAGGGTATCAATATTCCCAATTCCACTGGCAGCTGTCTCCGCAATATTCACAGGAATCCCATTCCATCCCTCTCCCATGCGACTGGAAGTGCTAATGAAGGAAAAGTGTCCTCAAACATGGGATGGTGACAACACCGAGATGAAATTTGGCTAAAAGTAGCACCCAGCAGAGTTGGTGAGCGTTCAGCACAGCCAATATTTATCCTCTGCTTTTAAAGAAATAACAGGAAAGGAATGTTAATGGAATTATGTTCATTGGAATAACCACGAGTCTGCAAAAATCTCCTGTTTAATCCACACGTGGGTTTGGGCTTCACCAGCATTCAAAGAATGACAAAATGGGAGAAGTTGTAGGATTTTCCAGCAGGAATTATTTACTGCCCCGTAGTGACACCCATTAAATGTTAACAGACAGTATCTTCCAGGATTTACTGCTGGAATTTCGCTGCTTCCCCATTCCGAGCTACGGAGCAGAGCTGAGAATTATTGGCAGGTGTGATGAACAGCAACAGCGCCTCGTGATAAGTTTGGCCATAACTCCACTTCTCCAGCAGGTGCCCACGGCGGTGGCAGAGCCCAGGGAATTCATCTCTGGCCATGGATAAACGGGTTCAGGCCTGGAAAGCCTGGAAAAAGGTGCCCAGCGCTCCCACAGGGATGTGCCATTAATAAACAGGTTTAAAAAGAGAGTTTCTGGTCAATAAATGCTGTTCGCATCATCTTGGGCTCAGAGATGAGCAGGAGGTGCAGAATTTAGGCAGGAATTAAGATCCCAATAATCCAACCCCAAAAAAATTCACGTGATCACAGAGAGGATGGAGAAGATACCAAAATCATGGAATTGTTCGGGTTGGAAAAGCCCCCAAAGGCCATTGAGTCCAACCGTTCCCCAGCACTGCCAAGGCCACCACTGACCATGTCCCCAAGTGCCACATCCAATGTAAAATCGCCCCAGGGATGGGGATTCCACCATCAACACCACCTGGATCTTGGCTTTGTGTGAAGGAAATCCACGGAAATTTAAATTCCTTCACCAAGGAATGGTGAATTAACCCTGAGCTCAGCACCGGGGTTCTGAGGCTCGTCCAGGGCTGGGGAGTTACAGACACTCAGGGCAGTGGGGGAATCTCCTCATCCAAAGGGAATCTCTGTTTTCCTGGATTTACAGGAATTATTGAGGTTCTGGAGGGCTTGGAGTGCTGGGAGCAGTCTGGGAAGGGACATGGATGAGTTTGTCCGAGGACATTCCAGGGCCAGGTGCTGAGTCCGAGTCTGGTGAATAACACCCAAAAATTCCGAGCGGCCTCCCCTTCTGAGGAGGCAGAACCCAGGAGGTTCATTCCCCTGGACAAACAGGACCATCCTCGCTTGTGGGATTTGTTTGCCACTCGAGTTTGGAAAAATTTCTGCACCGTCCTGACCCTGATTGTGGATTTTTAGCCAATAAAGAGAGAGAAAGTCAATCCCATTCCATGTTCTTCCCCCAGCCCAAAGTCCTCTTCTGCCCATTCACACCCACAGGCTGAAAAATTAAAGCTCATCCCCTCCATATTCTCTGTCCATTTCTTTTCCCTTCATTCTCCTGTGTCTGGGATATCCTGGATGAGCAGAATAATCAACCAGGACTTCATTTCATTTTTCTTTGATTCTGAAAAAATATTCAGAATGTAAAAAAATAAAATAAAATAAAATCCACATGCTTCTCCCAGATTTCCAGGCAGGATTCAGCTCTGGAAATTTGGTTTTAAGGAAATCAGTGCTGGGGTTTGTGTCTGATAAGGTTCACAAAGCAGGAGGGTGTGGTTGACACATCCTAGGTTCCCAGCTCGAAGTTCTTATCAGCTCTTATCAGAGTGGGGGGTCCTGAGGTGGAAATGGATCTGTTCAGCTGAGACAGATTTTATGGACCGTGGAAAATCCCAGTTAGATTTTTCAGGAGAGGCTGAAGGAGAGAAACAGGAAGCCACCATCAGGAATTCTTTCCGCGGGGTTTCTCTCCAGCACTGAACTGTGGAATATCAGAGAGAATTCGGCTGTTTAATGAACTGGTTTTGGGGGCAATCATTGTTTTTTCTGGCCCTTCATTGGAGCTCAGCAGTTCCATTTCTTTGTCATTGAGTGAATTCAGGGCTGGGAGTAAATCTTTGCTTATTTTATACTTGTGGAGAAGTTTTGTAAGTGTCGTCCTGAAGCAGCTTTTTTTGAAGGCAGAGGACACATTTAATACATTAGAGAATCACCACCAAACTCTTCTTCCCCTGATAAATATCATAAATAGAAATAGTTAATCAAGACAAAAAAAACCCTCCGCTATCCAAGGAATATCAAGTTCTCCCCACTCCTGATATTCTTTCTGAGCCCTGTCTTATTTAAAGGCTTTGATAAATTTAGCAGGGAAGAGCTGCCGAAAATGATGAGGGTTTTTTTTCCCCTCTACATCAAGAAGCACAAATAGAGCTGTAGCTGCTTTTAGGCGCTCAAATATAGCCCTAATTAGTGCTTAAGTGCTAATTGATAGTCATTAGGTAGGTCTGTGCCTGAGGGGGGGGGAAGAAGTGTCTGAGGAGGAAAAGCTGATGAAGGTGACAGCACCTGAGGTGTCTCAGGAGTGGCACAAGTTTGTCCTGACTGAGATGTTCCCCGTGGATTTGTCAGAAATTCCGGAGCAGTGGAAGCCTCTGCCATGGAAACAGCCTGGGAGAGCTGGGAATGTTCACCTGGAAAAGAAAAGGATCCAGGGAGAGCTCAGAGCCCCTTTCAGGGCCTAAAGGGGCTCCAGGAGGGCTGGAGAGGGACTGGGGACAAGGGATGGAGGGACAGGACACAGGGAATGGCTTCCCACTGCCAGAGGGCAGGGATGGATGGGATTTTGGGAAGGAATTCCTCCCTGTGAGGGTGGTGAGGGGCTGGGATGGAATGCCCAGAGGAGCTGTGGCTGCCCCTGGATCCCTGGAAGTGCCCAAGGCCGGGTTGGACAGGGCTTGGAGCAGCCCAGGACAGTGGACGTTGTCCGTGTGAGAAGGCACAGACAGAACTGACGCAGGTTTGGTTTTGACAGCTGTGATAAAACCAGGCCCTTTCACCCTCCTCCAACTCGGGGAAAATAATGAATGCACCAGAAAATGAGGCGGTTTTGCCCCTAAATGCTGAGGAAATGTTAAAACACTGGGAACAGGATGGGGGGCCTCAAGTGGCACCCGTGGAAAGGCGGCCTCAGACACGCTCCAAGCATTGGGTGAATTCTTTAGGAGCTCTTCAGACGGGGCTCTCTGGGGAGCTGCTCCTCAGAGCCACTCGTCCCGAGCCTGGGAACAACACATGGTGCGCTTGGGGAACAAAGGGAATTTTCTGGGGAGTTGCCGAGGGCAGGATTTGGGAATTGCAGCTGCAGGCAGGGCAGGAGAGGGGCTGAGCCTCCTCCCACAGGGTCTTTACTCAAGGATCTGTTGAGGGCAGAAGAGCTGTTCTACACCTGGGCAGGGGCTCCATCCACAGCAGAGCTGAATTAGATCCCCCTTTCTCCTTCTCCGTGCCCGTTTTCCCATCTTACAAAACTTCCTGCTTTTACCACCTCGTCCTTGAATGAAAATTTCAGCAGCCTTGAGCCAGGCAGACGAGCAGGGTATGAATATCCCAGCAATCACACCTTCGCAGCGCTCGAAAGTTAAATTCTGAGCCTTGGGTTTCAATGTTTTACGAGCTCCTGTCCCCTGTTTGTCAGCACTTTGCTCCTGGATGTAAAGAGGGACCTGTGGGATCTGGGAATCCGATTCACAGTGATTCTAGTGGTGCAGCAGAGCCTGTACTGGACTGTTATAAATGTACGGAGCCAATTTCTTCAATTAAATAAAATCAATTTATTTGATAGCAAATTTGGCAGAAATTCTGGACAAAACGCCACAATGCAGGGAAACAGCTCCGAGCCCGGGTGTCGGCAGCTGGGTGACAGACAACCTGACAAGGTGTCAGAGTAGCTCTGTTCACACCGAGGTCTCCGAACGGTGAGCTTATATACAGTTTATTTCGCTGGAGGCAACACTGTATTCAGAGTCCAAAAGTCTTAAGATATTTAATTTGGGTCTTGGGTTGTCCCAGCGAGAAACAATGTTCTTCCGAGGAGATGATGAAGTGTTGATGAAATCTTATCCATTTCCAGGAAGGGGGTGATGTTCCTGAGATGCTGCATATCTTCATCAGATAGCTTATCATGGTGAAAATGGCCGGGGTGGTTCCTCTTGAGATGGCCCATCTCCCGTTCAGCCATGGCTATAGTCTTGGTGATCTCTTCCTGGAAATCCATTCAGCTGAGAAAAGCCACACGTTCTTACGGGAATTCGCTCCTCCAGGGAGTGTGGTTTCATCATGTTTGGGTTTGATACAAAAATATCCTATACATACATTTTAACACTGAATGGGTATAAACTTTATAGGCACGAATTAAACACTTATCTATAACATGGACATTAGTGGGAAGTCCAGTTCCTCTTCCAGTGGGAGGTGTCCCTGTCCGTGGCAGGGGTGGAACTGGATGAGCTCCAAGGCCCCTTCCAACCCCACCATTCTGGGATTCTATGATCCGACTTAGAGGGGAAATCTACAGAAAACAGCTCAGGACCTTGGGAAAGGGACATCTCAGAGATTCTTTCATTTCTTTTATTTTACTAAGTGAAAATATTGAAGTGATTTTTCTTGCAGATTCCTTTTTTTTAAATCATGTTTGCTTTCCACAAAGATAAACCCAAATACTACCAGAGGTGCTGTTTCTCCTCTGGACCGGTGATAAATCCAGGTATTTTCACCCTGATTTTCCCCATTTGGTACCAATTCAAACCACATCTTTTCATAAACTCCTCTGCTCTCCCTTTTCCTCTCAGATCTCTTTGTTTTTCACTTTGTTAAGGATTTTTTTTTTCTCCTTTCAGCTTTGCAGAGTCCTCTGGGAGTCAGAGCTGGCGTGGCTCCCCTTGCACTGGAGAAAAATCACCTCAGTAAGAGCCGTTCGTTCGGGGGCAAAAAGCGGTGAATCAACTAATCATGGAATTGTTTGGGTTGGAAAAGCCAAATCATCAAATCCAACTGTTCCTCAGCACTGCTGAGGTCACCACTGACCACGTCCCCAAGTGCCACATCTGCTGTTAAATCGCCCCAGGGGTTTAAAATCAAACTTCCAGAGGCTGCACTCGATCCCCTCGTCCAGGTCGTTGCTAAGGATCTGCCCACGGAAGGGGAACTGGAATTAGATGATCCTCAAGGTGCTTTCCAACCCAAACCATTCCGTGATTCCATGATTCCAAGATCCTGTGATTCCATAATTCCATGATTCTATGATCTAGGAAGCCGCCCAGTCTCTTCTGAGGGGTTTTCCTTAGAGCACAGAGGGAGTTACAGCTGGACTGACACCTTGTGCTGTCCAACCGGTCATTTTGACTTACATAAGGGGAAAAAATGATAAAATTATCCTGAAATTCTAGTTCAGAACCTGTGGAGAGGCAGAAGGGAGGAGAGATTTCGCTTCCAGAGGAACCCACTGCAGAGAGGACTCGGTGACAAGGCGTTCTCAGAGAGGAGGGAAAATCACTGGAAGGGGAAAAGCTGGAAGTGGTGCCCAAATCCTGCCCCCCATCAGCATCCCACTCTCCAGACTGTCTTAATCCCTCAGTATTTCCAGGCTGCAGCTCGTTCTGCCCCATCCCAGAGCCATTCCCAGCGCTGGGAATCGCATCTTCTCAACAACCTTGCACAAAAACCTGCACAACACGAACCAAACGCCAGCAAGGCCCTCGGTAGCCCCGGGAAGGCCATTTGTTACCAGGGTGGGACAATCCATGCACAGCACGTGGAGTGAGGGTAATTAAAAGTCTGGGAGCTGTAGCATTCCATGATTAATGCCTTGGGTGGGCACTCCAGCTCCTAAAACTAATGGGAAGTGACTCCAACTGCACCGCGAGCGGCGCCGGGGTCCCCGGGAGGAATCCAGGTTGCTCCGGGCATCTTGCAGATTCCTCGGCTCATTAATTATAGCTGCTCCGAGTGGAAAGTTTATAATTAAACATACAGTTTACTCCCCAACTCTGGGATGGAGGAAATGGAGGGAATTAGATTTCTTTCGGGTTAAGCACGTGGAGGCGTTCACAGGGCGTGTGGGTGACAAGGAGGTTTTGTCTGGAGCTCATCTGGCATCCAGTGTGGGATGATGTCATGTTTATAATCAAATTTATCAGTTTAATCACCTTTCTAGGCGGGGTTTGACTCTTAAAAAAGGAGGGAATAGGCAGCTTCACCTTCTTGGCAGGATCCTGTGTTGGGATGAAGTCAGTCCCTTTTCCTTTCCCAATCAATTTCCTTTATTGAGAAATGTCTTTACTGAGATTTTGAGCTGAAAATATCAGAATGTGCAATTAAAAAATGAATAAATACAGGTACCAAGGCAGGTGTGTGTGGTTAAAAGCACAAGGGTTGTTAGTGCTAAATGTTAATTATTTTGTGTGTTTTCTGATCACGGTCGGCGCCTGGTGCCTGAATATTCCCATTTTCTGTGTGGGCTGGGAAATCTCAGCTCAGCTTTGCAGGGAAACTGAGGCACAGGGGCTCGAGTCACTCCTAGCGAGTTTCAGCAAGGAATTGCTCCTGAATCCTAAAGTTGTGCCCTCAGCTTGGGGCAACTCTTTCACCTGCTGGGATGAGCCAGGCAGGAATAGAGGGACCGCCTGGAAATCTGGGAATTGCAGCCCCTCCTTTCTTTGCAGGGCTTTGATTGCTTCCGAAGGACAAGCGCAGCCATGGCTGGTGCTGGAATCAATACCACAAAATGAACGAGGCCTCTGTGTTATTTTCCCTTCTGGATCTCTCTGTTCCCTGTGCATTCCATCCAGCGCAGGCTCATCCACGGACGCTTCCGTGGCTTTGTACAGGTACAAACCCGAGCACAAACAGCTCCCCGTGCGTGGAATTTGGTGTGGAATTTCATGGATTTGGTGTGGAATTTCAGAATGATCCGGGCTGTGGAATCAAAGCGCCCGGAGCTGTTTGTTTCACGGTGAGATAAAAGTGATGGGGCCGTTGGTGGCCCCGATCTCAGCTCGGGTCCCGGCCTCTCTCCCAGCGCCAGGAGTTTCTCTTTGTGTGCTGGCTGCCACTTCGAGGGCTGCAGCTCCGCTCTGGCTCTGTCGAGTCAATAGGAGCCAGACTCATTAATCCTGGCCTGGGGCGAGCCTCCCTGGCTGGGAACAGTTCGGGACCTCTCCTAATGACTCCGGCATGGAAATCAGAGATCGGAGTGCAGGGACTGCAGGAAGTGTGTGGTGGCAGTTCAGTGTCGCCGGGTCTGTCCCTGTTGTCGGCAGATACGAGGCGGGTATTGATCACCCCCAGAGCACCGAGGGGGTTGGTTCCTTTGCAGAATTTAACCTGACATCTCCATAAGGATGACTGTGCCACACTCTGCCTTTAATGAGCTTCCCCAGGCCCTGTTTGCAACTCTGGAGGGGTTTTTTCTGCTGCTAAAATAGTATTTAAATCTAAGGTAAAGGCTGGGAGAGATGGGGGAGAAGGCTCTGGGGAGAACTCAGAGCCCCTTCCAGGGCCTAAAGGGTCTCCAAGAGAGCTCAGGAGGGACTGGGGACAAGGGATGGAGGGACAGGACACAGGAAATGGCTTCCCACTGCCAGGGTGAGATGGGATATTGGGTAGGAATTCCTCCCTGTGAGGGTGGTGAGGGGCTGGGATGGAATTCCCAGAGCAGCTGTGGCTGCCCCTGGATCCCTGGAAGTGCCCAAGGCTGGGTTGCAGTGGGGGAGCTGACAGCGGTGTTTGGTCCAGCCGAAGGCATCACGGTCGGGGAGGGGCGTTTGTCCCCCTGACAGTGCCAGCAGAGCCCTCCTGCTGCTGGATAACGGAGCAGGCGCTGCCAGGGGCCGGAGCATCCATCAAAACCGCCCTTCCAGGGCCTGTCCTCACGGGGTGCCCCTGGAAGGGATCAGAGACATCGATTCCTGCTCTCGGGTGGAGTGGGAGCGTCGCTGTGGCTTTGTGAGTGAACCTTATCTCGGTTCCCTCGCCAGGCAGAACAAAGCAGCTCCCTGTGTTTGATTTTCCTTGCTGGAGGCAGGGAAGGGGAGCAGCTCTGTTGCACTTGGCTGGGCTCGAGCGCTGGAGCCAGACAAGGAGTCCCTTGTGTTGTTTTGCCCAGTATCCCTGGAACTGAGGCTTTTTCCATTTCCAGTCCGGGCTCTCCGGCTCGTCCCCTCCCCGTGCTCCCTTCCCCTGCCCCAGCTCCCTCCTGTCCCCCTCCCCTGCAAGCACAGCCCTTCTCTGACATCAGGAATTCTGAGGTTCCATCAGGGTTTGCTCTGGATCAGACGTACCTGGGCTGGGAATTGTGGATTTTGAACTGCTCTCAACTTTCTTCCCTCTGGGGCAGGTCAGCTCACAGAAAACCCTCCAAAACTGGCTCCAGATGCTAAAATAAAACCTGGAAATGCTGAACCCTGTAAATGCACAGGGACTCCCATGGATTTCAGTGAGATTTCTTTTCATGTATTCGTTCCCACAACATCTCTTCTCCATGAGTTCCTATTCTGCTTCCTGCTGCAGTTCAGGAAGCTGGATTTAATCTGTAAAGTTCAGGATTTATTCTGTGAAATCCTGGCTTTTAATGTGTGAAGTTCTAGATTTAATATGTGAAGTCCTGGATTTAATGTGTGAATTTCTGGATTTGATCTGTGAAATCCTGGATTTTTTCTGTGAAATCCTGGCCTTTAATATGTGAAGTCCTGGAATTTTTCTGTGAAGTCCTGGTCTTTAATGTGTGAAGTCCTGGTCTTTAATGTGTGAAGTCCTGGGTTTAATGTGTGAAGTCCTTGATCTGATCTGTGAAATCCTGCTCTTTAATCTGTGAAACCCTGTGTGCCAACACTCCTGTAAAGTTTATTTCCAGTCCCCTGTTCAGCCCTGACTCCTGTAAATCCCGGAGCGCTGCCTGTCGGAATCGCTGTGGATCCGAGAGGCACAATTAGCTCCTTGAATCCTGTGCCAGGTGGGAATTGTGCAGGTTTCCAGGGTGGTTTATTAGTGCAGGAAGTCGGGCAAATGTGACAAACACCTCCTGAACTTGCTAAAACACCGAAATGTGTCACCCACAGCAGAGCCGGGAGGAGCAGCACCAGCCTTGTGGGAAGGAGGAAACAGGTTCTGGGATGGTTTACAGGAGGAGAGAGGAGGAATCCCCTGGAGCAGCCCAAGTGCTGGCATTCCCAAATTGCTGTGAAACCCCGGCAAACCTTTGGGTTGCCAGAGGAGCTGCAATCGCGCTCCCCCCTCTTCCAGCACAGGGATTATTTAACGGGATGATTTTAAGCCTGGCTTTAAGGAGAGGTTTTGTGCCCCTGGCTGGGTCAAGTTGTCACATGAACCGTGGCTGCAAAAGAGCTCTCCTCGCCCTGTGACAGCTCTGGGGCTCCTTGTGGTGTGTGGGGAGTGACCCTCAGACAATCAATTATTGGGTACAGCGGGAACACTTTGGACTCACCCTCGGGACAAGGAGTTGTGCACAGGGAGGGAGCCCTGATTCCTGTCAGGGTTCTTCCCCCGGAGGGTGCTGGGGCACTGCCCAGGCTCCCCAGGGAATGGTCACAGCCCCAAGGCTGCCAGAGCTCCAGGAGCATTGGGACAACTCTCCCAGGGACATGGAATCAGAGAATCAGGGAATTGCCAAGGTGGGAAAAGCCCTCTAAGATCAAGTCCAGCCCAGCACTGCGAAGGCCACCACTAACCCAGGTCCCCAGGTGCCACCTCCACACGTTTTTGGAACACTTCCAGCCGTGGGGACTCCACCAATGTCCTGGGAACGTTGGTTCCAATGCTTGACCACCCTTTTGGTGAAGAAATTTTTCCTAAAATGAAGTGTGATTGGGATGATTCTTGGGGTTTCTTGAGTTGATTCTTGGCGTTTCTTTGGTTGATTCTTGGAGATGTCCCTTGCCAAGCCAGGACAGATCCAAAGATCCTTTTGGATCCTTTCAGATTCTTTCCAGCTCAGGATAGTCCACGATTCCATGGAAATTGAGGTCCCAGGCAGCAGCCAGGCTGCTCACTGAGCCCAAGAAAAGAGTGTCTGAAATCCCCACTTTGTCCAAATAATTCCTACCAGACTCTGCCTGCTAAAACACCAGGCTCCTTCTTGCCTTAAGGGACATCTGGAAGGGAAACAGAAGGGGAACAGGACGAAAAATTTCCCAGCTCTGAACGGAAGGTCAGCAGATGAAATACGAAATGTCGCATTTGTTGCTCAACTGAGCAGGATTGCAACTGGAAAAATGCAGCCCTTCAGTCCCGCCGCTGAAAATAAACCCAAGTCAAACAGAAGTCCTTGAGTGCAAACACGAGGACCAGAATTAAATTTCCTCCTAACTCCTGGGTAATGGAGTTCTGCCAGAGCCAGGAGTCAATTAAGGGGATAAATACTCCCATAACTCACCAACACTTTGCATTTCAGGGGTATTTTGCTGAAGTAAGCACTTAATGTGATTATTGTGTTTCAGCCTGATTTAAGATGACAACTTTTGCATTTCCTAAATATTAATTAGCCTGGAATTTCTATTTATTTAAACTCAGAGACAGCAAGTGGGTAGTTGTGTGATTTACCTCCAGCTCCTGGCATTTCTCTCAGCTGGGACATTAGAAATGCAATTGTGACCAATTAACCTTCGTGCCTGTCAGCAGAAAGGATGAACAATGAAGCTTGGTGGGTTTGTTTGGGGGAATAATCATCCCACAAACCATGCAGGGATCTGCTCCTCTGGATGAGGCTTTTGGATGCCTGCTCAGGGCAAAAAAAAAGGGGGTTTAATGGGTTTTTCAGCTGTTTGGGTCCTGCTCCTCTGGGATTAGGCTGTTCCCTTAGGAGTGGCTTTTAGGGACACGATGCTGCATGGCTTGTATGGAGCTCCTGGAGTGTCTGCCCACCGGAGGGTTTGGAATAATGTCATAGGAATGGAATGAGAGCGATGGATTTTTTAACTGAAAGAGGGGTAGATGGGATATTGGGAAGGAATTCCTCCCTGGGAGGGCAGTGAGGGAACGGAATTCCCAGAGGAGCTGTGGCTGCCCCATTCCTGGAAGTGTCCAAGGCCAGGTTGGAGCAGCCTGGGACAGTGGGAGGTGTCCCTGCCCATGGCAGGGGGTGGCACTGGATGGGCTTTAAGGTCCCTCCCAACCCAAACCATTCCATCATTCCATGAAAAGGAGAGTCCTCACTGCAGAGATGGAACATTTTCCACACCAGACCCTTCAGAGCGTCCTGGGGCTGCCTGAATCCCTTGGACACCTCTGAAATCCTCCCCCTGTGGTATCCAAGAGCTCCCAGGCCAGCTGTGGACTTGTGTCATTCAACTCCTGTGTGGCAGGGAGGGAAGGTGGGTATGGAAAACCTCAAACAGGCTGAGATTAAAAGACTCTGGACACCCACAGCTCCTTTGGAATCTAACGGGAATTTGTGTAGTCGGCTGCAAAAATGGAGATTTTTTTATCGAGCAGCACCAAGTGGAGCATGGCAAATCTCCCCCCAGGAATTCTGCTCCGCTTCTCCACCCCAATTATGGCCCTCGTTGCGCTCTCTTGGCTCTCTTGCTCTCCATGTAATGAGGTGATGGTTGAAGGATTCCAGCTGTAATGGACCAGCGGCCACCAAATTCCCTCGAAACATCTTTCCCTTAAACACTCCCCTCCTTCAGCCATTGAGATGCTGAAATTCCTGCATTTCCCCAGAAGGAGCTCCTTGTCATCCCAGAAAAAGGGTGTCACCCATCTTGTTGATGTTTATTGAAACTTTGGATCATCTCTGGCTCGGAGATGTATTTTTAGCTCTGTACTTTTCGAAAGTGTTGCTGGCCCCTAGTCAGGGAACAGCAGGGTTAATGTAGAGCCTGGAGGAGCTCTCCCATCTGTTCCAGCTTCCATCCAACCGTGGAGTTTTACGAGAGCTCTCTAGGAGGGCTCAGAGTTCTCCAGTTTGTAGTATTCCCTAATAAAATCAGCTTGGAACGCTGCCTGTGCCGAACAGGAGGGTGTAAAGTCTTCGAGGAGACAAAGGAACTTGGAAATATCAGATTTCTTTCACATTTTCAGGAATTCTGTTTATTTTGATTGACGTTGAAATTAGAGAAGGAACAGATGGAGTGAGGGTACAGCAGGATGAGCTGAGCTGAGGCTTTGACACTCTAATGAGGAATTTAGGAGGCAGAAGCTGCTGGTTGGGTTCTTCTTTGGGGTCTAATTATGTTTTATTTGCACTGATACTTCTGTCAACAGCAACACAGCCCCAACCAGGCTGATCCCAACACATCCCCAACCAGGCTGATCCCGACACATCCCTAACCAGGCTGACCCCAACACAGCCACAACCTGGCTGATCCCAACACATCCCCAACCAGCCTGATCCCAACACATCCCTAACCAGCCTGACCCCAACACATCCCCAACCAGCCTGATCCCAACACATCCCTAACCAGGCTGATCCCAACACAGCCACAACCAGCCTGACCCCAACACATCCCTAACCAGCCTGACCCCAACACATCCCCAACCAGCCTGACCCCAACACAGCCCCAACCAGGCTGACCCCGATACAGCCACAACCAGGCTGACCCCAACACATCCCCAACCAGGCTGACCCCAACACAGCCACAACCAGGCTGACCCCAACCAGGCTGATCCCAACACATCCCCAACCAGGCTGGCCCAGCCCTACGGAGAAGATGGATCATCAAGACTTGGTAAATTGTGTTTATGCCATCTCCTGAAATTCCCAGGTAAGATACCCTGATTATTTAATGGATTTGTGTTGGTATAGGGTGGATATTTTGTGATTTTGGAAGATGGGGTGGTGGTTAAAGTCAAGCATGAAGGGATGCCACAAACTCTTGGCCGATCTTTTCCTTACTCTGCAACTGGAACTGTGGGAATTGATCCAGCACCAGGACGTTCCTCTCCTCAGGGTTGTGTTTGTGATTGATGGCCTTGATTGGGCAGCATGGTCACCAATACAAATGTTTGCACTAATTAGTTATGGGTTAAATGGTTGGACTTGATGATGTTAAGGGTTTTTTCCAACCTGATTCCCTCATTCTGATTTGGGGTTGGATTTTGCACATGGATGTGGCTGCAGGGAGATGAATTGTGAAATGCTCTGTACATCCATGGATACTTTAATTTAATATATTCAATACATTCAAGACTTTCTGTGGACAAAGAGTTCCTGGTTTAGTTTTTGATCTCAGCCTTTCTCAGCATTAAAGTCACAGAATTAAAGGAAACAAAGTAATTAAAATCCCTCCCTGCTAACACATCTGGGCAGCCATTTGGAAATGGAGATGTTATTACAGAAACCTAATTAAATCATTTTCTCCACTTGCCCCCCAGCTACGAAACAACCATGACGTGTGGTGACTTTTCTCCAAGCAGCCACCGTGAAATCAGCACAAATTTTCCATCAAAAATGGACAACTGTGGCCATCAAACCAACGAGCGCTGGGGGTGTCAGACCTGGGCTGCCTCACTAAGTGCAGTTTTTGTGTGGAGTAGGAGGGATTTGTTCTCCTGGGTCTGGACCTCAGAGATCCCATGTAGGAAAAGAACTACAAATATTTGTTTTCTCAAAGAAGAAAGAATTCCCTTTCTCAATGGAGCAAGAATTCCTTTTCCCAATGAAATTGTTGGCTGTTAAGGTCCTGGCCTTGTCCTTGGAGCACAGCAAAGCTGGTTTTGAGAAGTTCCCATTCATTTCCCTCTTAACTTGTTGGAGGTCAATTAACAAGAACCAGAGAGGTATGAAAATGGGCTGGAAAGGGATCTGATCGTGGGTGTTAACGAGGGAGGGAATCGTGGAATGGTTTGGGTTGGAAGGGACCTTAAAGTCCATCCCATCCACCCCCTGCCATGGGCAGGGACCCCTTCCACCATCCCAGGCTGCTCCAAGTCCTGTCCAACCCGGCCTTGGACACTCCCAGGGATCCAGGGGCAGCCACAGCTGCTCTGGGAATTCCTTGAGAGCCCCTCCCCACCCTCCCAGGGAGGAATTTCTTCCCAATATCCCATCTCTCCCTGTCCTCTGGCAGTGGGAAGCCATTCCCCGTTATCCTATCCCAGGTCTGGACTCCACAACCCAAAATCCCCTCTTAGAGTTCAAAGTTTCACATTTACAACATGAAAACATCAAAGCTGTTTTACATAAGAATATGTGGAACAATTGCAGTGCTCTGCCATTCGTGAACATCCCGGTGGGAGGAAACAGGAGGACTGAGGCAGATCCAGAAGGAGTTAAACTGCACCTGAGGAGGTCGGGCAGCTCAACCCTGTGTGTGTGTGTGTCCCAGGCTCTAAAATCAGGAGTTGTTTTATGTCGTGCGCCTGTGAGGTGTCATTTTTCATTGTTCACTTCTTCTTCTGCACTGTCTCTCGCTCCTCAGCCAGCTTTGTTAGGAACTCTCCATCCCTGACAGCCGTCCCCTGGGAACAGCTGCTGCAGAGGAGACAGGGTTGCATTCTCTCCTTTCCCTCCCTTCCCTGGCATCGTGTGTTCCCTGTCGGATGACGGATGTCGCCCAGCACCTGGTGACAGCGCTCTGTGCCCTGGCACACCGTGAATTACTGCGGTGTCCTCTCTTGCCCTCCTGCCCCCTCTTCCCCAGCTCTCCACTCCTCACTGAGCAGTTCCCCAACTCGATGAGGGGAAAGGCTCTCAAAATCATTCATCACAGGCAGAACCATCCCAGAGTAATTGGAGGGACTGGAAAAGGATCATTTTGTGTTTCTTTTCTCCCTAATTTACTGACAACTGTGGCAGCCAGGACTGGGAGCTGAATCACCTCCCTGAGACTCTACCTTTAAATGATATTTTTATTATTTCCCATTAATGTGTCCAAGACAGGGGAGGAGGCTTTCAGAGTTTCACAAATGGAGCAGAACACGCAGGGGCCCGTGATTTTCAGTGGGAAATGAGCATTTAACTGCTCCTTTGTGCCTCTGAAAGCCTTCTCTGCTCAGGTTCTCCCCATGGTGGAACCAGCCCTGGTGTGGTTTAGTCCTCGTTACCTTAATTTGAGGAAAAAAATCCTTCCAAAAGTAACTTGATGTGGTTTATCCCCATCCATGTGGGGAGGATGGTTCTGATCATCGAGGCTGTTTAATGTGTCTGACAAAAGCATCACAAGACCCAAGAGTGGGAACCTGAAAGCAGCCAAGTTCAGGCCAGACATGGAATTTATATTTTAAACAGTGTGAGTTGTTAACCCTGGAAACAACTTGACGGATTCTCTCTCACTGAGTTAAATTGATGGTGGCTGATGCTCTCTGCACAGGGGGACCGGACCAGACCCAGCCTCGTCACGTTAATTATCCCAAACTGATGCTGGGGCTTTTGGAGCTACGGGGCTTCTGGGACAGGAGCTGGATCTTCCCTGTGCTGTTCCTTTGGATGAATCCGATTTTTCAGGGCTAATTAGGCTGTGCCTGAGACAGAACTTTATTGCTCTGTGCAGCTGGTGAAAGTTGAGGTCAAGTAGATTGAAAAGAAGTTGGACCATGACGTGAGAGTTCCCTGCTGCTGTTGTTATAAACACCAGAAAAAGCAGGGTTATTACCAGATATTGGGGTTTTTACATTTTTATGTGCCTCTTGAAGATCTCTGCCCTAAAAAGCAGCTGAACTTTGTTGAAGCCCTTCCCATGCTGTAGCAGCAGAATAAATCCAACAGGGCTTGTTGCTGCCTGCATCGAGCGTGATGTCAGCCTCATTTCCTCCCTCTGCCTGCAGCCCTTCTCCAGGGACATCTTTTGGAAAAATCACTTTGTGCTGCTCTGTGTGATGCTCCAAAGTTGCAGCCACCGTGGCCAAATCATTATTTCAAGGACAAGGGGGGCTGAACTTGCCATTGACTTAAGACTCTGCTGGAATTTCACTGCCATCCCCGGTCTTCAATAGGAACTTATCTCTGGGCCACTCCAGATTTTAATGGAATTCGTGTCACAGTAATAATAGGGTCAGGCTCAGCCTGTCTGAGTCCAAGTGTTGCCAGCGAGGTCTGGTTTATTTATTTTTATTTTCACAGCCAACAAGGCCTTAGACAGAGCTTATCTGATGGGACCTCCATGGGGAGGGTGATGGGGCCTTGGAAAGGGAAACCAAAGTCAGGTTCCCACAAGGAAACTCTTGTTGCAGATCCCTGCTAGTCCCAGCCTCAGAGGAAAGGTGGGAATTTGGTGAGTGGTAAGACACAGAAATGTTGGTCCTGGCTTTGGTCCTGGCAGCAGGTCAGAGTTTTCCAGGTGGATTCACCCAGGGGTGAGAGCTGCCTCTAAACTTAATGAATCATGGGATCATTAAGGTTGGAAAAGACCTCTGAGATCCCTGTCTCTGGAAGTGTTCAAGGTTGAATGGGCCTGGAGCAACCTGGCTTAGTGCAAGGTGTCCCTGCCCATGGCAGGGGGTGGAATTGGGTGATCTTTAAGGTCCCTCCCAACCCAATCCATTCCATGATTCCATTCTATGAAATGATGGCTGACCCTCTGTCCGGTTTAGTTCAAATATTATTTGTTGTAGCTGTTTTCGTTGTTCTTTTTTTGGTGTTGTGTATAAAATTGTCAGTGTCTGTTTGTACACTTTGCATGCGTGGCCTCAGGCCAGGAAGAAGCTTCTGGTCCCTCTTGAGCTCATATCTTTAAATTTGCAAGGAGGAACAAACCCTCCAAGGAATCCCCCCAAGGTCTGGGAGTGCAGGCGTTTGCCCGGGGCTGTTTACTGTAACAAATGGATTTGTACAGCACATCCTGGTGCTCAGCTCCCCACGGACACCGCGGCAGCAAAAGGGGAAGAAACCATTTCCAAGTCCTCAAATATTCCCTCCTGCAGCACCTGTCTGTGTTTTGAAAGACAAAAGGTGCACGAGAGGTCACGGAGCTGCTGAGATCAATTGAAAGTGTTTTGTCAGTCAGTCAAGGCAAGGTTTCAAATCTCCACCATCAAAAAGGAACCAGTTAGACAGGATGGAACAGTCAGAAGCTGGATGTGGGCAGTGATGCTTTGGGAATATTTGCAGGATCAGGGGCACTCTTTTTCTGTTTGTTGGGTTGGGTTGGAAAGAATGGATGGGTTGGAAAAGGTGGTTGCATTGATAAGGGTGGTTGGGTTGGAAAGGGTATCTGGGCTGAAGAGGGAGGTGTGAAAGAATGGGTGGGTTGGTGATGATGGTTGGGTTGAGAAGAATGGCTGAACTGGAAAATGTGGTTGGGGTGGAGACGCTGGTTGAGCTGGAAAGGATTGTCGGATTGCAAAGGGTGGTTGGAAAGCGTGATTGGGTTGGGAAGGGTGGATGGGTTGGGAAGGGTGGATGGGTTGGGAAGGGTGGATGGGTTGGAAAGGGTGGATGGGTTGGGAAGGGTGGTTGGACTGGAAAGGGTGGTTGGGTTGGAAAGGGAGGTTGGGTTGGGAAGGGTGGTGGGGTTGGAAAGGGTGGTTGGGTTGGTAAGGGTGGTTGGTTTGGAAAGGGTGGATGGGTTGGAAAGGGAGGTTGGGTTGGAAAAGGTGGTTGGGTTGGAAAGGGTGGATGGGTTGGAAAGGGTGGTTGGGTTGGAAAACATGTTTGAGTTGGAAAGGGTGGATGGGTTGGAAAGGGTGGTTGAGTTGGAAAGGGTGGTTGGGTTGGGAAGGGTGGTTGGGTTGGAAAACGTGTTTGAGTTGGAAAGGGGGGTTGGGTTGGAAAAGGTGGTTGAGTTGGAAAGGATGTTTGGATACAAAAGGATGCAGAATGAGTTTCCTAAGGAGTGATGAGCCCCATGATCCTGAGCCAGGAAATACTGAAATTGAGTTTATCTCCAGGTAGCTGAGCAGCTGGATTTGGGAAAGTCACCTTCAAGACAGTGCAAGAGGAGTGAAGATCTCCAAGGACCGATCCTGCTGCCCCCCCAGTGCACGCTCTCAGGATGTGACATCTTTGTGATGATGTGGGAGGGTCTCTCCTCCTGTCTGAACTTTGCCTCCCACCTGGATCATCTGAACCCCTCCAAACTCTGCTGGGCTTTGCGTGCTGAGCAAGAAGCAGGGATTTGATAAAGCTCGTGTGACACTTGGTAGGACACTGAGACAGAGCCAAGACACGTCACGAGCAGCATTTGCCTGGCAGGAAACTCTCAGTGGACTTTGATTAATGACAACTCTTGGTACCACTGATATCTCTCAGCCAAGGATATGCAAATATTCACTGATTGAGAAATTCCCTGCACTCACCACAACAGCGGCTCCTTGTTTGTTTTTGTATTGTGCAAGAACTTCTGAAGGTCACATCTCAATGGCACGAGACTTGAGGNGGGAAAGGGAAAGGGAAAGGGAAAGGGAAAGGGAAAGGGAAAGGGAAAGGAGCACCTGGAGTTGTTAATCCAGGAGGTGTGAAGGAATAGGAACCAGGATAAGAGGTTCTCATAGCGATGAAGATGAAGGAATGGACGGACCCTTTGTACGTGTTGAGACTGACAAAAGCGACACAAACAGGCAAACTGATAAAAAAAAAGAAGCTCAGATTTCATGGAAAGCCCACGGAGTGGCACACTGGGAACAGAACTGAGATGTTCCCATCTGGGATTCCCATGTTTTAAGCCCGAGCCCAACATTTTAGGACCAGTCTTGCAGCTGGTGTGAGCTGCTGTACACAAAGCAAGGTCAATTTATGCTCACTGCAGACCTCTTGATCGGGATCTATGGTGGTAATTATTCATGCTCACCATTCGTATTTGGGGATTAATTAACTATTCGTGGTTCCTATAAAGAATATTGTCAACTATTTAACGGCTCATTGAGTTCAGCAGGATTTCGAGCTCCTCTCTTACGATTCCCACGGAATGGTTATTGTGATTTGTGACTCGGAGGAGCAGCGAGTGAGCTGTGAGCAGACCAGGAGCATTTCGGTGTCAGTTCCACCCTGTGACAAACGGGCTTTAATTGGCTTTACACGGGTTTTGCTTGGTGAGACGAGGCAGATGAGAGAGGCCATATGGGAGAGTTCTTTTAAAAAATATAAAAGAGGTGGTTTTGTCCTGCCGGCTGTTCCACAGGTGCTTTTCAACTTTATCAGCGTGGGTGAGTATTCAAAATTAATTCCTGCAGGTGTCAGACCACTGGTCTTGCATCTCCCTTCATAAAGATGTTTGAGCCAAGGTCTTCAGCCTGGTTTGAACGCCCTGGAAGTGTTTAAGAAACGTGTGGATGTGGCACTCGAGGACGTGGGTTAGCCCTGGGCTTGGCTGGGAGAACAGTTGGATTCCGTGACCTCGGAGGCCTTTCCCAATGCTTTTATGATAATGTGATTTTGCACTGACAAAACTTCAGGTTCTGCCTCACTCATCACGTTGGCTGTTGAATATTTCTGAAAATGTTTATTATTCCAGTGAAAAGTGCGGACTGTCTGGAATACATAATCCCAGCTGTGGCTGCAGTGGCCTGGGGTGCTCCTGGGATGATTAATTGTTCAAGTAAGTCTTTGTAACTTACTGCTGTGCATTTATTTCCAGGGAAAAAATGCATTTTTGGGAGAGTAAAAATGGCCTTTCTTAAGGTAACAGGGCCCTGTGCTGTGGAATCCTCTCGGAATCTGCTTGGTGTGAGGGTCTGAGAGTGGCCGAGAGGGGCGAGGATGACTTTTTGATCTTCTGGTGTCCCTATCCCTCATGTTTTAACGAGTTTTGGGGCGTGGGCCACAAGATGCTTGGAGCTGAGGCTGACCAGGATGAGAAAGAGAAGGAGCAAGTGACTCCTTGAGATTCAGCCAATTTTCAGAAGGTTTTAGGATTTTGCCACTCTCACACAGTTGTGGCTTTAAACCAAAGGAGAGTAGGTTTAGATTAAATATTGGGAAGAAATTCTTCCTTGTGAGGGTGGGAAGGGGCTGGGATGGAATTCCCAGAGCAGCTGTGGCTGCCCCTGGATCCCTGGAAGTGTCCAAGGCCAGGTTGGAGCAACCTGGGATAGTGGGAGGTGTCCCTGCCCATGGCAGGGGTGGGACTTTGAGGTCATTTCCAACCCAAACCATTCTGGGATCCTATGAAAAGCTTTGGGAGGGAATGGAAGGAATTGAGAGCCTGGACATCACAGACAGAAGTGTTACTGGGGATGGAAAAGATGGAATTGGGTGTGTGAGAGGCTGGGAGGGATTGCCAAAAGGAATTCCTCCTAATTCCCTAATCCATGGTTGCAATATCTCCCAGGACCTGCCTCATCCCCATCTATTGTGGGTGGAGGAACTGCACCCAACTCCCTTTGGCTCCGCAGGGTCTCAGCTCGGCGAGGTGTGGAGCATTAAATAATTCCGTGTCCTCAGCGTCTGCACGAGCGTTCGCAGCATTCCAATGAGCCCGTGCCCAGGGAGCAGGGAAAAACAACAATTTCCCAAAGTAGTTTTTTGGCAGTGGATCTGCTAAATCTTGAACAACCTTCTCGTGCTAAATGGTGAAGCCAATTTGCAAATTCCTGCGTGGAGCACGGCCCGTGCTGGCATGGGGAAGATCTCCTTGTGCCATCGTCACCTGCTGACAAGGAGAGAATAAAGAAATCCCAGTGGGGAAAAAAAACGCCGTGGAAATATTTTTATTGGTGTTCTGGCTTTGCTGAGGGAGGAGAGGAGCATGTGTGGAGGTGGGGAGTTTATCTGGCTGGAAAGACAGGGAGAGGTGTTCTCCCTGACATTTTACACTCTGATTTTGGAGTCAGGCTCGTGCAATGATGGAATTGTAGAGCCGAGACTTTGGCTTTGTGCTCCCTCTCATGCCCACAAATAAATCAAATGAGCTTCCCCATTCCCCTCAACACTTAAAATAATAAAAGAAGCCCAGAAGCTTAAAAGCCAGAGATGGAACTGATAAAGGGCTCATGTTTATCTTCCATCTCCCCAAAATCCTCAAGGGAGCTCGTGTCTGATCCGACCTGTCCTCATATGCAGGCTGCAGATTTATTGAGTGCCTTGGGCTGGGGGCTGATCCATGTCAGGACCTCCTGGGTGGCAGGAGAGCCTCCCCCTCTCCCTGTTTTCAGTCTCTGCCCGGAGTAAGCAGGTTTTGGTTTAGTTTTATTTATTTTTCCTGCTTTGTTTTTCTTTTCTCTTGTCAGTCGTTGCAGAGGCTTTGGTGGGGGCTGACCTGACATAAACCCTGCACTGACATCGATTTCCTTGATGCTTGAGGATGCAGAAAAATAGGAAAGACCTGTTTTCCCACAATTTTGAGAAGCCTCTTCACCCCAAAGGCACAGAATCCAGTGGTGGGGACTTTTCTGGATTAGGCTGGGAGGGAAAACACCTCATCCAGCCAGACAGAACTGAGCCCTGATGGCTTTTCCTGTCTCCTTTTCATCCACTGCCGTTTGCTTTCACAGGATCACAGAATCCTGGAATGGTTTGGCTGGGAAGGACCTTAAAATCCTCTCATCCCACCCCTGCCATGGCAGGGACACCTCCCACTGTCCCAGGTTGCTCCAAGCCCCATCCAACCCGGCCTTGGACACTTCCAGGGATCCAGGGACAGCCACAGCTGCTCTGGGAATTCCATCCCAGCCCCTCCCCACCCTCCCAGCCAGGAATTCCTTCCCAATATCCCATCTTTCCTCTGGCAGTGGGAAACCATTCCCTGTGTCCACTCTGATTTCCCCCTTGTCCACTTTGGTTTCCCCCTTGGTCTCACTCCCACTCCCAAACTGGCTCCCCACAACAAACCCATAATTTGGGTTGGGTGACAGCTCATATATTAATTAAACTCTCCAGTTTGGGTTCATGGCTGTGTCTGGGCCCAGATTTGCTTTGAATTTCTCCCAAATATTCCCCAGCACCCTCAGAAAATCACCTCCCTCCCAGTCAGTGGCTGTGCTGCTCCCCTGCCCCTGCCTCAGGGGGGCAGTGGGGCTCTGAGAATGCAGAATCCAGGACTTTTCAAGCACAGGGGTTTGGGTTTTTTCTGGATGAATTCCATGGACACGGCAGAGCTGCTCGGAGAAAATCCAATCCATCTCCTGTGAAATGAACTCAGTCATCCTTCAGTTTATTGAGTGAGAGGGAATACAAAACAAATCCACAGATGTCAAAAGCAGTCTACAAGGGATCATTCCATTTCTTTTTTCATTTGTTTTCCTGATTAAAATGATTTTTAACTGATTCCTCTCTTAATTTTATACGACAAAATATAATTCACTTGAATACCCTCCACGGCCCCCCTGCCAGGGTTCGTTCTTGGCCAAATTTCCTGGAAAGAGGGGGAGGAATGATGGGGAGGGACTTCGCTGAGTCATGTTTGGAGCACTGCAAAAATCCCATTGCTGGATCCGCAGGAACGTGACCAGGAAAATCCTTCTTGCTCCATTAAATTCACCGGATTCCTACTGGTTTAAATGGGCTGGCAAAGTGCCCCAGTGGTGATCCACTGATTTCTTCCAAGGTGGGAAAAGTTTGGGGTTTTTACAACGATTTTCTGCCCATGAGATTTTTCTGGAAGGGTCGGACTGAGGATTTCTGTGGGAACACAGAATCCCAGAAACATGGAATGGGTGGGGCTGGAAGGGACCTTAGGGACAACTTCCAAGCCCCATCCCACCTGGCCTGGGACATTCCAGGGATGGGGCAGCCACAGCTTCTCTGGGAAATCAGGGCCTCACTCCTCTCACCACAGATCCAAGAGAGTCTGTTCTGTTTCCTGGCTGAAGCAATATTTTTGTGCAGGATGTGGAAGGATTTCCAGCCTTCCCCCAAGGATTGGGAATGGATCCTTTCAGGGGGCTAGGAACTGTTATTCCACTCTCCCAGGAAACCCCTGAAATGGCTTTTCCAGCATCCTCCAAGGAGACTGGGGCAGGACCAGGATTCCAATCCGGTTTATCCGACTCCATCTTGTGTCTTTATCCACATCCAGGTCCTAATTCCCATAAAACTTCCCAGTGAGGGGGTAGCTGAGGTCATCCTGAAGTCTGGGTGGCTCTGGGTGTTCTTTGCACCATGGAAATGAGGAATGGAGTGAGCACACAATGGGAAGGGAGATGGAGAAGGCCGATCGTGCTGAAGCAGGAAAGATAATTCAGGGAAAAGCTTTTTCCTCTGCTAAGGCCATTGTTGTTTTATCAAATCCAATATCCTGGAATGAAAAGAAAGCCTTAAAAAGTTGAAATTGAGGAGTAATGAATGAAGAGCCACCAGATATTACATTTAACGAGCTGGGTTTAGGAGAGGATTTAACGAAGGCACCGTTAGGAATTTTCCTGCATTTATTTTAGAGCCTGCTCTGAAATGGGAGGAAATTTGGGCATCTGCAGACATCCAAGTTAGTGGAAGGCCTGAGCTTTTGTGCTGGGATTTGGAGCAGCCTCAGGAATTCTGTTCTCCCTCTGCCAAGGCCACCAGCCCAGCTGTGTCCCTTTGTCCCCTCTGCCCAGCCACCCCCGGGCTCAGAGCTCCGTAGGATGCCACAGACTCTGTGGCAGTTCCATGCAGTCCCAAAGCCAACATCAGAGGGTAAATGAAGGCTTAATTAAAAGCTGACATAGGAAGGGAAATTAAATTAATGTCCTAATTAATGCTTCGGGTTTAGTCCAAATGGGAAACTTTCTGATTCTCCTTTCCCTGTTGCAGCTCCACACTCACCTCTGGGCACTGATGGATTTGGGCTCATTTGGCCCCAGTCGTGGAAAACATCCTCATTAAAAATTGTGTCCAAGCCCACATTTAATTCTCTTCCTGCCGTGCTTAATTGCAGGCCCGGATAGGGCTGGAGTTAGGGACGGGATTAAAAAAGGTGGAGCTGTTGGGGAAATTTTGCATAAGGGTCCCAAATGCTGATTTGACTCAAAAACCTTCACTTACTGACCTGTGTTAGAATAAAGTCCCTTAAATCGATAATGAATTTGATCAGAGTCTCAGTGTTTCTTTAATTTCAGTGGAATTGGAATTTTTGTAGCGTGACTTCCTTAGGGTCAAGAAGAATCAAAAGGCTCCCAGAGCAGCGAGGTTTCCGTGAAGGAAAATGAGAAAAGGAGAAGCATTGGAAGGATTGAGCACATTCACAATTCCAAGGTTCGTTTCCTGGCCTTGGACACTTCCAGGGATGTGGCAGCCACCGATTCTCCCGGTGACACCATTTTACCTCAGTCTTTTTAAGATGTGAGGAGCCCCATGAGTCAAATCCTTGGCTGCTGTGTGTCAGAGAGAAGGAATGCTGCATTCCCGGCACCGGAGCCACCACACCCACTCCTTTAATCCCTCTGGATTCACATCAAATGTGTCCTGACAAGGTGAGCTTTGGGCAGAAGAGCTCATGAGGTCATGGGAGGGAGGAAAAAAATGCGCTTATCAAATAAAACCCAGCTTTATCATTCTTCCTTGTGTGTTTTGCCTTTTGGGTGGGGCCCTCCCAGTTTTATTCCGAGTTCTCGGAGGTTTTTCTCTATGGGAAGACAAACAGGCATCAAAAGCTGGGATGCTCATTAATCTCATGGTTCCTGCTTTCAAAAAAATTAAAGATGTCTTCATAATTACTAAGAAAAATGCCACGAGACTGAGAAATCGCCTCAGTAGGTGGCACTGGCTCCCTTGGAATCGGGTTCTGGTGGAAATCGATGGGAGCTCTGGGAGAGGAGCTCCTCAGGCATTATTGATCCAGGACTGAGGGATGACTCTCCCGCGTTGCGATGTGCGCTTTTCTCTCTCCACTCAGTTTTTCCTCCTTTTAGCTTTAATAAAAATGGGTTCTGGAAGTTTAAGAGTTTGTAAAGCTCAGGCTGGTGCAAGGTCTGAGGGTGGGGAGGGGCTGGGATGGAATTCCCAGAGCAGCTGTGGCTGCCCCTGGATCCCTGGAAGTGCCCAAGGCCAGGCTGGACGGGGCTTGGAGCACCCTGGGACAGTGGGAGGTGTCCCTGCCGTGGCAGGCGTGGCACTGGGTGGGATTTGAGGTCCTTTCCACCCAACCCATTCCAGGATTCTGTGATTCGTTTCCTCAGTCTAGTTCAGATCCCAGCTGGAATACTCGGAGGGAATAAAAACGGGGTGGTTGTGTTCTCATGTGGGCAGGGGAAAATTTCCCTCTCCAGAAACCCTCCCTGTCCCATCCAACATTCACACACAGAAAGAAATTCCCCATTGGCATTTTTCCATAGGCTGTGCATCCTGTGGAATGATGCCAGTCCAGAGGGCTGTGCACCCATGGAATCATGGCGTGGTTGGGTTGGAAGGGACAATTCCAGGGATGGGCAGCCTGTGCCGTGGCCTCACCACCCTCACGGGGAAGAATTCCTTCCCAAAATCCCGTCTAACCCAGCCCTCTGGCGGTGGGAAGCCATTCCCTGTCATCCCAGCAAATCCATCCCCCCAAAAATGATCCCATGGGGAGCGTGTGTGCATCGGGGCAGGGGGAAAAGCCTTCCCGTTGTGAATCCCGCTCACAATCCCTTGATGTCTGCGGTGGAGGAGCATTTCTCATCCCCATCCCCTGGCTCCAAATGTGAAACGTTGTTTTGATCAGCAGCTCCTCTGCCGGAGCTCCGCAGGATGAGTCAGTGCCCTTCGGAGCAGAGCTGGGAATCGATAGAGCGCTGGGAATCAGACACTGCTCTCCAACATGGATATCTCCAAAGGCATGGGAATGCTGCTGGTGACTAAAGGATTGGCGGAAATACACAGCCAAAACAACCCAGGCAGACAACAATCCCTCTGGAATTCTCTGGGACACCCAATCCATTGGATCTTATCCATGAGGATGATGAGAGGGTGGGAAATTGAGCTCCCAGGTCCTGATGGACCAAAAATTCACCTCCTCCAAGACTTTTAAAGGTGGAAACTGCCCCGGGATTGTTTCTTGGGAAAACAGCAGCAGATGCTGCACCTGGAGCCTGATTTGGGAGGGACAGCTGGGTGCAAGGGGATTATTCCCCTTCCCTCGGCACTGGGAGACCCATCCGGAGCTCCCAGTGTGGGAGAGACACGGACACAGCAGATCCCCATCCCTGGGAGTGCCCAAGGCCAGGCTGGACAGGGCTTGGAGCACCCTGGGATTGTGGGAGGTGCCCCTGCCCATGGCAGGGGGTGGCACTGAATAATCCTTAACGTTCCTTCCAACCCAAATAATTCCAGAAATTCGTGATTCCGTGATCTCCTGGCTGTCAGAGATGTTCTTCCCCCTCTCCAAATGTTTCATGAGCATCCTCCAAATGTTCCTTGCAGTTTATCCAAGGACCCTTGGGAATTTCTGGCAACAAGGAGTCAACGAGCTCCCGAAAACCACATTAATGGCGGGAATGAGCTGCCAGCTGTGCTCATCTGGCGCCGTTCCCTTGGCACTCGGAAGTTTTATTGTTTCTCCAGACAGAGGATGCCGCAGGCACTGCTGGAATCCGCATCCCAGCAAGCTGGGGGGACTGAAAGTCAGGAAAAATCATCAACAGAATAAATTTTCCTTCCTGCCACAGGAGGCTCTGGATTTCCCAGTGCCAGGTGCTGGCTCCCTGTGTCCCCCCCAGGCTCCTGCTCCTGACTGGGAAGGGAAACGAGAGTCATAAAACTGGGAATGTTTGAAGATAAAGGGAGATTTCAATCCCACATCTGTACCTATGGCAGAGTGGCAGGACTGGAATACAGGGATTCCTGGCTGTGGAATCAGGAATACAGGGATTCCTGGCTATGGAATCAGGAATAGAGGGATTCTCGGCTGTTGGATCAGGAATACAGGGATTCCTGGCTGTAGGATCAGGAGTACAGGGATTCCTGGCTGTGGAATCAGGAATACAGGGATTCCTGGCTATGGAATCAGGAATACAGGGATTCCCAGCTGTAGGATCAGGAATAGAGGGATTCTCGGCTGCTGGATCAGGAATGCAGGGATTCCTGGCTGTAGGATCAGGAGTACAGGGATTCCTGGCTGTGGAATCAGGAATACAGGGATTCCCGGCTGTAGGATCAGGAATACAGGGATTCCTGGCTATGGAATCAGGAATACAGGGATTCCTGGCTGTAGGATCAGGAATACAGGGATTCCCGGCTGCTGGATCGGGAATACATGGATTCCTGGCTATGGAATCAGGACTACAGGGATTCCTGGCTATGGAATCAGGAATACAAGGATTCCTGGCCGTTGGATCAGTACAGGAATTCCTGGCTGTTCAATCAAGAGTACAGGAATTCCTGGCTGTAGGATCAGGAATTCAGGGATTTCTGGCAGTAGGATCAGGAATTCAGGGATTCCCGGATGTAGGATCAGGAATACAGGGATTTCTGGCTATGGAATCAGGAATACAGGGATTCCTGGCTGTAGGATTGGGAATACAGGGATTCCTGGCTATGGAATCAGGAATACATGGATTCCTGGCTATGGAATCAGGAATACAGGGATTCCTGGCTGTAGGATCAGGAATACAGGGATTCCCGGCTGCTGGATCGGGAATACATGGATTCCTGGCTATGGAATCAGGACTACAGGGATTCCTGGCTATGGAATCAGGAATACAAGGATTCCTGGCCGTTGGATCAGTACAGGAATTCCTGGCTGTTCAATCAAGAGGCCAGGAATTCCTGGCTGTAGGATCAGGAATTCAGGGATTTCTGGCAGTAGGATCAGGAATTCAGGGATTCCTGGCTGTACACAGGTGGAATCCTGTGGATTGTGTCAAATCCCTGGACAGAACCAAAGAAAAATAACTTCAGATATTCCATTATCAGTCCATTATCTGTTATCTCTAACCATGGGTAATATTGTTATTAATATTAATGATTAATTGTTCTGTTGCTGTTGATGCTGATATAATCAATATTGATTATGAGTAATTAGATATGGTCCAATTATAATATCAATAATATAAATTTATAATATATAATATAAATAATATACCAGAAATATCCTCTGTATTGTCTTATTCCTCTCAAAATATTTGACAAAGGTAGAAGATTTTATCCCTGTTCTAGAGAGGAGACTTTGGTGAAGGCCAGTTATATTTTTTAATATATATTTATATGTTTATATTTATATTTTAATATTTATCTTTTTATTTTTATGTCTATATATTCATATTTATATTCATTTATCCACACTTTGTACATATACGTATGCATTTTTTAACATATATTTATATTTATATTTATATTTATATTTATCACTGTCTTCCTGCTTTATTTAAAGCTCTCCCATTTCCTCAGGGGAGGTTCTTGGCATGGCAGTGACCAATCCTGGACTCTCCCCATTCCCAGGCTCATCTATTAATCCATCAGGATTTGGTTCTGGGACATTCCACAGGGATATTCCATGGTAAAATGGGTGTAAATGTGTAAAAACACCAAATTTAGGCTGCAGAAGGACCTTGAGCTTGGCTGGGTAACGGGGAAGTTGAGCCACGCGGCACCAGCTGGGCATCAATCCCAAATTTTTTATCTGGATCAGGCAGTTGGGTTTAATTTGGGATTTTTGGGGTCTTCTTTTGAGGTTTGATAGATGGGAGATGGTGGGGACCAAGCTTTGACCCCTTCCCCACCTGCGAGACCTTCAGAGCTTTCCAGTTAATTCAGAATTTCTTCCAAAAATGAGGAAAACATGTGGGAATTGAGATCAGGAGTGATGGGAAGGGAATGACAGCCCCAGAGGGAAGGATGGAAGATCCCCTACGGAGCTGTGACAATCCTGGTTGTCCCTTTCAGTGGGAACAAACCCAACCATGCAGAGAACAGCCCCAAAAAATAAATAATTCTGCTTTCTTAATTCCGGAGTGATGGAGATGCCGAGCGAAACCACAGCCAGAAAAATCCAATAATTAATTCCACTTTATCCCGGAGTTTCCTTGGGGGAATGCTGTGATCCATGTCCGTGTGCATCCACCTGACAGGAAACTCAACGCTCCAGGTCTTGGACCTCGAACCGGCTGACATTGATTTAGATATTCTGCAGATCAGAGCCTTTCCCTGGAAAAAAAAATCCATGGATTCAAGACTGCTTTAAAAAATGGCTCCGGGTTTATACCAGTGGAAATGTGAATTATTCAGCCCTGAGAGAGGGGAAAAAAGAGAGAGGAAAGCCCACGATTTCTCTTGGTTTTTTGTTTAAAACAGGTCAGAAACCCAGCTGTAATTTTATTTTTTTAATTCCTGCCGGTGCTGGCTTTTTCATGGAAGAAGAATCTGTGCTGAGATGCTTCCCTGGGCCTTGTCTGGGCAGCAGGAATTCCTGGGGAATGTCAATTTTTACTCAAAACATGAGCAGCAGTTCGGTTTGGGGAGAGCAGGGCTGGTTCCTCACGGGGACCCGGAGCAGGGGCCGCCTTTGTCCCAGGAATGTTAAATTCCTGCATTCATCATCAGGGATCAGGGCAATTAAATCCAGATAAATCCAGATAAATCCAGAGCAGCGGCACTGGAGTCTCTGGAGACTTTACAGGACCTGGAGGAGGAGGATTTGGTCCAGAAGAGTTATTTTTGCTCAGATAAAACCAGGCTCTGCTAGACCCAGCTCGCTGTAAACCTTGGCTTCCTCCATCACAGAAACTCCATTTTATTTTGGGGAAAAAAAACCTGAGGATGCAAATCCTTCTTTTCAGCTTCTACTGGGAGTAACCCACTGACTTCCAGATCCTCACTCCTTTAGAAATTAACTTTATTTCAGTGCTTTAACCCCAAACTGTTCTTTGCCCGGCTGAAATGCAAACCCAGAACAAGACAGGGATTTCTGCAGGAACCCAAGGAAGTTGGGAACCCAAATCCCACAGCCACCCGATGGAATTTAGGAGCTTAAACTTCCTTTACTCCTGTGAAAATCTCAGTCTATGATTTTAGAACAGGTGCTGGCTCTTCCTTTAACTCCCTGAACATCTTTTCGAGCGGGTTGGATGTGATGAGTGTCGAGGAGCTGTCACAACCCCTCTCCTTGAGCAGCATTCCCAGACAGACGGGAAGAGGAAATCGGGATAACGGAGGAGGAGAAGCAGAGGATTTGCTCTTCTGCCTCCGGAAGTTTCTCCCCGAATTCCATGCCCTGCTCTCAGAAATGGGAAGGGTTTTAAAGCTCCAGGGGAAGGAAGAGGCCCTCCTGGGATGGTGGGAGGGGAATGCTGTGCCTTCAGGACCCTTTGGGGCAGCTGAGATGGGCGGGTGCCATTGGATCTGGGAATCATTCACAGGGAGAGCTCGGAGGCCTGCGGCTCCAGAGGGGGAAAATCAGGACACAGGGAGCCAAAATGTCTCCTCGTGCCACTGAATCGGGGATATTCACGGGATGGTTTGGGTGGAAGGACCTCAAATCCCATCCAGTGCCACCCCTGCCATGGGCAGGGACACCTCCCACTGTCCCAGGCTGCTCCAAGCCCCATCCAGCCTGGCCTTGGGCACTTCCAGGGATCCAGGGGCAGCCACAGCTGCTCTGGGAATTCCATCCCAGCCCCTCCCCACCCTCACAGGGAACAATTCCCTCCCAAAATCCAATGTAAATCTCCCCTTCTTTGAGTTTGAACCCATTTGTCCCTTCCATGGGCAGGGACACCTGACCAATTCCACCTTCCAAAGTAACTGGACCTCTCACCCGACCTCGGGAGCAGTCACTGGGAATGGGTAAAAGTATCCTTTAAAAGCTGGGAAAAAAGGGGAAGTTTGGGCTTTTGCTGGGTCTTCTAAATGCCAAGACATCCTGGAACACCCCAGCTCCCAGCCTGGAACACCCAACGTGTTACACCCAGAGGTGTCGGAGCTCTCAGGGGTGGCAAATTTCCTTCCGCTCCCATGTGTGAAAATTCCCGAGTCAGGGATGGAATGGGTGGGATTTAAACCCTCAGCTGCTGCTCCCGGTCCCCATCCTGGGCTCTGGGAGAGGCTCTGACCCAGCACCAGGCAGGATGGATCCGCCGCAGCTCCGGGCACGGAGCGGGTGTGAGAAGTCGCACCCCGAGCAGGCTGAGGAGCTGCTGACGGATCTTTCCAACCCTGAACACCGCCTTTTCCCTGCTCCTGCTTTTAGCCAGCACCTGTCAGGGGAGATTAGAAGAGGAAAGATGACGTGGAATGAAGAAAATGAGTTCTGAGATGAGGATGAAGCCCCACCGTGGCACTGCTGGGTGTCACATCTCTGCCTCACAGCCTTCCCTTGTAAGCGAAGAAAAGAAAGAACCCCAACACCAGCAGTAAAATCGTCTGTGTTCAGCTCTGGGTAACACAAGCATTTTCTTCCCAGAGAAAAGGGGAATATTTCAAGTAAATTGCTTTTGAAAGCAAACTGCCACTTCTTAACACCTCATTTCAGCTGCTTTGAGCCAAGCTGGTGGGGAGAAGGTGAAGGTTTCTTGCTCCCACACCACCAGCCCCTTCTCAGCATTCAGCATCCAGGGGAGTTCCTTGGGAAGCTGTCCCAGTCCTTGGCACTGGTGTGTTTGACATTCCAGATCAGCGTCGGCCGAGCTGGAGAGGGGCAGTGAGGCATTGGAATGGAGAAGGTGCTGGAGTATTCCAGGTCCAAATCCTCTGGCAGTCTCTTTCCAAGCAATTGCTCCGGGATATCGCAAGAAGTCTTTCAGAGCAAAATTTTGGAGCAACTTGGGAAGTCGGAGGTCCCAAAGAAGCTGTGGCTGCCCCAGAATCCCTGGAAGTGCCCAAGGCCAGGTTGGAGCAGCCCCGGACAGTGGGAGGTGTCCCTGCCCATGGCAGGCGTGGCACTGGATGGGCTTTAAGGTCCCTTTTCCCACCCAAAACATTCCAGGATTCCATGGTTTTTATCTCTGTGGCTGCAAATCCACAGATGCAGCTGGAATCACTTCCAGGCAATCCAAGACTCAGCTCAGGGGTTCGGTCATGGAGTTTTAAGCTCAGGTGACCACGACAAAGGCAGAGAACTCTGGTAATGGGACAAGGGGACATTGTCTGTGCACCCCTAAATGGGAAGGGCAACAATCTGGGAGCCCCAGGATTCAGTTGGGTATTTCTTGGGATTTGGAAATGGCCTCGGGTTGTGCCAGGGGAGGCTGAAGTTGGATATTGGGATGATTTCTTCCCAGAACGGGCAGTGGCGGAGTCCCCATCCCTGGGGGGATTTAACAGCCGTGGGGATGTGGCACCTGGGGACGTGGTCAGTGGTGGCCTTGGTGGTGCTGGGGAATGGTTGGACTCGATGACCTTAGAGGGCTTTTCCAGCCCAAACAACTCCATGGTTCCCTGATTCCTGATGAGATTTTTCATGGTATAACTTTAATGAAGAAGGGAAAATAACTCCATCCCTGTCTGAGTACCTGGGGAGGTCCAGGGGGTTGTGGAAATGCTCCATAGGAATTCCACATCTCCTCTCAGAATCACTGTCCTCTGTCAATGGCTCACTTGTGCTTCTGGAAACAACTTTGAGTTTGATTTTTTCACCTTCCTGGGAATTTTTGCCTTTGGAAACAGCAGGAACAGCCCTTTCCTTTTTCACTATTTCACCAGAGTAAAAAACCACTTTCCATGAACTCTCCTTTTTTTTCCTTTAAGGTTTCATAGTTTTTACGCCAGTGAATCCATGCATTTCAAATCCTCATCCCAAGCTTTGGAGCTGATTTCCGTGGCAGATATGAGCGGTGATGCCTGCCCTGATCTCAGCCATGGTTTATTTTTACTCCTCCGTATCAGGGGTTGTTTGTCACGCTGCCTGCGCAGGGGCACTCACATTGCCGAGCTCTGGGGAGCTGTAACTCATCTTCTGTTTAATCCACTGTCTGTCACAGGCTGGGATTTCAGACGGAACACCCGGCCCTTCCTGACATCCCTCACAATCCTTTTCTCCCGGTGTTTTTATTTATTCTCCGCGGGCTCGCTCCGTCCTTCGTTACCAACAAAAGGAAGTTTGGTTTCCCATCAGTTTCGTTTGAGGAGAACTCTCGGTGTGGAATGGGCTGCACATGGGATTCTGCTGGGATTCTGGGATGTTAAAGATGTCCAGGTGAGCAGGCTGTCGCTCCTGCTCTGCCTTGAGGGAAGCTGTAGAACTCCAGGATGGTTTGGGATAGCAGGGACTGTGTAGATCATCTCATTCTACCCCTTGCCAGGGACACCCAGCAACAGGAATCAGGGAACCATGGAGTTGTTTGGGCTGGAAAAGCCCTCTGAGGTCATCGAGTCCAACCATTCCCCAGCACCACCAAGGCCACCACTGACCACGTCCCCAGGTGCCACATCCCCACGGCTGTTAAATCCCCCCAGGGATGGGGACTCCGCCACTGCCCGTTCTGGGAAGAAATCATCCCAATATCCAACTTCAGCCTCCCCTGGCACAACTCGAGGCCGTTTCCAAATCCCAAGAAATACCCAACTGAATCCTGGGGCTCCCAGATTGTTGCCCTTCCCATTTAGGGGTGCACAGACAATGTCCCCTTGTCCCATTACCAGAGGTCTCTGCCTTTGTCGTGGTCACCTGAGCTTAAAACTCCATGACCGAACCCCTGAGCTGAGTCTTGGATTGCCTGGAAGTGATTCCAGCTGCATCTGTGGATTTGCAGCCACAGAGATAAAAATCATGGAATCCTGGAATGTTTTGGGTGGGAAAGGACCTTAAAGCCCATCCAGTGCCACCCCTGCCATGGGCAGGGACACCTCCCACTGTCCCAGGGTGCTCCAAGCCCTGTCCAACCTGGCCTTGGACATTTAGCAAGTTGGTTGTTCTCTGATTTGAAGGGAAAAAAGGCCATAATGTTGGTGCTCTCCTTGAAGTGCTTTGAGATCCATGGAGGAGAAGTTTTTGTGAAAAAGTGGGTGGTTCTTGTGGAAGTTGACCATGGTACGGTGAGGTGACGAGCAGGAACATCGGCTCTAACCCCAGCCCCTGCCTGGCCCCACCCTCAGCTCCAGCCCTGGCTCCAACCCAGCTCCAACCCAGCTCCAACTCTGTTCTAACCCTGGCTCCAACCGGGCCCAAACCCTGCTCTAACCCAGCTCCAACCTGGCCCAAACCCTGCTCTAACCCAGCTCCAGCCTGGCCCAAACCCAGATCCAACCCAGCTCCAGTCCCAGCTCCAATCCCAGCTCCAACCCCAGCTCCAACGCCAGCTCCAACTCTGCTCCAACCCCAGCTCCAATCCCAGCTCCAAACCCAGCTCCAACCCCAGCTCCAACCTCAGCTCCAACCCCAACCCAGATCCAACCCAGCTCCAACCCCAGCTCCAACTCTGCTCCAACCCCAGCTCCAATCCCAGCTCCAAATCCAGCTCCAACCCCAGTTCCAGCTCCAACCCAGATCCAACCCCATCTCCAACCTCAGCTCCAACCCCAGCTCCAGCTCCAACCCGGCTCCAATCCCAGCTCCAACCGCAGCTCCAGCTCCAACCCGGCTCCAATCCCAGCTCCAACCGCAGCTCCAGCTCCAACCCGGCTCCAATCCCAGCTCCAACCGCAGCTCCAGCTCCAACCCGGCTCCAATCCCAGCTCCAACCGCAGCTCCAGCTCCAACCCGGCTCCAATCCCAGCTCCAACCGCAGCTCCAGCTCCAACCCGGCTCCAATCCCAGCTCCAACCGCAGCTCCAGCTCCAACCCGGCTCCAATCCCAGCTCCAACCGCAGCTCCAGCTCCAACCCGGCTCCAATCCCAGCTCCAACCGCAGCTCCAGCTCCAACCCGGCTCCAATCCCAGCTCCAACCCCAGCTCCAGCTCCAACCCAGCTCCAACCCCATCTCCAACTCTGCTCCAGCCCCGGCTCCAATCCCAGCTCCAACCGCAGCTCCAGCTCCAACCTGGCTCCAGCCTGGCTCCCCCGGCTGTTCCTGCTCCTCCTGAGGAGGAGGTGATGCTGCTGGTGGCCGCGTGGATCTCCTGAGCTGGCAGGGACCCAGGAGGAGCAGGGACACCGTCACTCTCTTGTCACACGCGGCACCCGCAGCTCGGCGCCTTCACCTCCGCGCGTCTGCCACCCATGAAGGGAATCGGGAATCGGGAATCGCTCCCATCCCAGAGCTAAACACAGACACGAGGCAGGAGGAGGAACCCAGCAGGAACATCGGAGCTCCAAAGGGAGCTGAGAACAGCCCTGGCCCCCTGAGCTGTCACCAGGGGCGCCCCAGATGCTCCGACACCGCTCCCACCCACGGGGACGGAAAGCTCGGGGCGGCCTCTGCCTAAAAATAAAAGCGAGGAGTACTCCAGACCTTCCTCAGAACTCAACGAGGCACCGGAGCGTGGGCGCCACTGGAATAAAAAGCCTTGGGAAGGTGTCGGTAGGACGGATCCCTGCAGGAGCTTTGCCACGGCTGAGCACCTCCTGGGAGCTGGGGTTATTTTAGGGAACTTCCTTCTGGCTGATGTGTCCCGAAATAGGATTTTTGTCTTTCTGGAGTGATGCTGGGGGAAAAATATTGTCGTGTTTGCTCAGTCTGACAAGGGGCTTGCTGTTCCCTGGAAGAGTTTGGCTTGGGAAGGACTCTTGGGATGGTGAGGAAGGAAAATAATAATAAGGGATAAAATAATCCTAAGGGATGTTTGACAGGATAAGGAAGGAAAATTGTCCTTCCTACGGGCTGCTTGATAGGATAAGGAAGGAAAACAGTTCCTCCTAAGGGATGCTTGATAGGATAAGGAAGGAAAACAGTCCTTCCAAAGGGCTGATTAACAGGATAAGGGAGGAAAAGAATCCTTCCTCTGGGCTGCTTGATAGGATAAGGAAGGAAAAGAATCCTTTCAAAGGGCTGATTAATAGGATAAAGAAGGAAAAGAATCCTTCCTCTGGGCTGCTTGATAGGATAAGGAAGGAAAATTGTCCTTCCCATAGGTGGCTTGGCAGGATGAGGAAGGAAAACCCAGTGTGAGGTTGGAGCAGGAGCACAGCTCTCCGTGGATGGACAAGGATGCCACGGGCGTAAAACACGGGGAAAACGAAGGTTGTGGTCCCTGAGTGTTAAATCCAGACGAAATTCAATCCGACACAAAACTCAACATCCCTTGGGGCTGGTGCTGGGGGCAGCAGTTGGATCTGGGAATCCCCCCTGCTCAGGATGGCTCCGTAGATGCTGCTGAGCCGTGATAAATCCATGGTGAACCTGAGCCCTTAAAGCTGTCCTGGATCCTGTATGGTTACCACAGGAAAATAAATATCCTGGGATGAAGGTGATGTTTTTACTCTCCCTGGAGATTCCTGTTCCGAATCACCCCACGGCAGCCAATAAATTCAGAGGCTCCAAACACCACCAAACACAACTTTGAGGTGAGAGAGCTCACGAGGCGCCGAGGAGGTGACAGCAGTCGGGGAATTAGGGTGTGTTCCTGGGGAGATCTCAAAGACGTGAGGGCTGGAAAAGCCTCCGGTGGGACTCAGAGCAGGCAGGGAGATGAAGGATGCTCTGGAGAGCATTCCCTGGTTGTGACAGAGCAGAGAAAACCAGCTCTGAGAGCCCTTCCCCATCATTCCTGGGAGTCAGGGAGGTTTGGAGCTGTCAGAGGAGCATTTCTTTGGGGTGAGACACTTGTTATCCATCTGGAGCACGGGTGAGGGATGGTGTGAATCCATGGATGTGCTGGACGAGGTACGGGAAGGCTGAGGACATTTGTCAGTCTCGGATGAGCCTCTTCCCACATAAAACTCCAGCCCCTGTGTCACTTTAAGGGAGTTTATTGCTTCTCGGTGGAAAGCCAGAGGAGAAAAAGAACAGATGAGAGGAGATTTGTGAGGCATCACGGACCCAGCTGCAAAAACCAGGGGGAGGATGGAGAAAGCGAGCATCAAAATTGGGGCTTGGAGCCGTTTGTGCTGCTCCTGGGATTGGGAAATCGCTCCATGCCCTCCCCAGCCTCTCCCAGGTTTCTGAATCTCCCAGGTTTCTGAAACGCCAGCACGGCTGAGCTGACACTTCATCATAATTAGTCAGTGTTATTATTTACCCCAGTGCTGTCTGGGGACCGAGTCAGCCCCTGGCAGAAGGGCTGCTCAGAGCCAGCCCAGAGCCAGGTAACAGACGGGCACGACGGCAGGGACGGGTGTGGGATCCAAATCTCACTTTGTTTCACGCCTGGGGACTCCGTGGGGACGTCTGTTCTCTCCAGCACAGACCTGTGGTGGCATCCAGCAAAGCTCAGGCCTCGGGGTGTTTCTAGATCTGGAATCTGCCTCTGAGCTTGACCTCTGACTTCTGCAGTTGGGCTTGAGTCAGGCAAAATTTGGGTTTAAACTTAATTAAAAGTTTTTAATTCCTTAATTTTGGTGATGTTGCAGGAGCTGTTTACTCTTAGACAAAGAAATTCTTGGGACAGGACAAATCCCCTTTGGGTTTTCCTCCTCTGAGTCATTTGAGTTTTTAACCCAAGACAAGCTGGGTTTGGAAATCAGGATCTGCCAGAGCGTTTAGATTGCTAAATCCAAATAAAGATAGGATAGGATAAGATAGGATAGGATAGGATAGGATAGGATAGGATAGGATAGGATAGGATAGGATAGGATAGGATAGGATAGGATAGGATAGGATAGGATAGGATAGGATAGGATAGGATAGGATAGGATAGGATAGGATAGGATAGGATAGGATAGGATAGGATAGGATAGGATAGGATAGGATAGGATAGGATGGGATGGGATGGGATGGGATAAGATAAGATAAGATAAGATGAGATGATAAGATAAGGATAGAACACCATGTCCACCTCTGGGCCGTTGGCATAAGAAGGACGTGGAGCTGCTGGAGGTTTCATTTCCTTGGGATTGTGTTAAAATTCCCAACTCCAGAGTCAAGAGTGAGTCAGGGGGAGCTGTGCCAAGGTTTTGGTATCCCCAACACCCCGAGGGTGTTTCCATGTGGAACACATGGTTTGTGCCTCCTGCGAGCTCCTGTGAGGGGGTGAGTCCCTGCTGGGGAAGTGTTTGGGCTTTTTTGGGTTCCCTTTAACAAGGGATATTTTCAGGATGAATTTTGGTTGTTCGAGTGCTTGAAATGGCCCCAGGCAGAGCAGCAGGTAGAGTGGGTCAGACTCCTCTTTGTGTTTAGAAGGGGGTCAGAACTGTAGGGGTGAACTCCAGGCACTTTAAATCCTAAAATCCTGGAATGGTTTGGGTTGGAAGGGACCTTAAATCCCATCCCACCCCTGCCATGGGCAGGGACACCTCCCACTGTCCCAGGCTGCTCCAGCCTGGCCTTGGACACTTCCAGGGATCCAAGGGCAGCCACAGCTGCTCTGGGAATTCCATCCCAGCCCCTCTGCACCCTCACAGCCAGGAATTCCTTCCCGAAATCCCATCTCCCCTGCCCTCTGTCGGTCTGGAGCCAATTCCATCCCCTAGGATTGAAAGCTTCCTGTTGGTCATGGCTGCAGTTTTCCAGCCTCTCCCAACACAGAATCCTGGGCTTTGGAGATAAGAATGAATGTGCTCCATCAGCTGCTGAAGGGGGAGAATAATTCTGGGATGCAGAAATGTCCCACTCATGACAGGCACCCTTAGTTCCCCGTAAAAATCTGAAATTGGGAAACCCAAGAGGCACCTGCCCTGTGCCTCCACCTCTGGTTTTATGTCCCAGGGACAATCTGTCCGTGTCACAGCCCTCAGCCCGGCTCTGGGGGGTGCTGCCACCTCCCATAAACATGGACACGACAGCCGTGCTTTGACAGGACAGAATTGCGGTAATGGGCAAAAGCATTAATACAATAAATAACATTTCACGTTCTGGCTCCGAGCTTTAAATTCACATCAGATCCTTGAGGAAGAGCGCTCGGTCTGTGGCAATGAGGCATTCAGAGGGAAAGCCAATTGTCCAAAATCCTTGCTGGCGTCAGGAGCGTGGGCTTGAGCTCCTGCGCTGCTCCCAGTGGCCAACAGACTCTCCGTGTCCTTGTGGATCGAGGCGTCTGAGCAAACATAAAATATTGATGTGCTCTCGCTCCTCTGGCTGCCTCGTGGATGAATCCTTTGAAGTGAGAATGATCTCCTACCACGGCCCTAAGCAGCTCCAAGTCGTGCAGAAGAGGTCGCGGGTCGTTCAGGAGAAACGTCTGCAGCATTCCCAGACGCTTCAGTAACACGAGTCCCCCGCCTGGAGAAATTTGTACCTTTACAGAGCAGCACAGATTTCCTTCTCGGATGTTTCTGTGCTTCCCTCAGTAATTTCAGGACCTGCTCCGGCCTGGGGGAAGCTCCGGGTGCTTCACTGGGTGCTGATGTGGGGTGTAAGAGCATTTTTCCTCCTACGGCTGTGGCACATTGTGGTCCTGAATCCGAGATCCCGACTCCAGATTATCCCTGAGAGGTGAGGGAGGCAACAGCCTTGGAAGAATATTTGGTTAAAAAACGCTGTCCTGGGGCTTTCCTGATGTGTTCAAAGCCAGTCTGGGTTAGGCTTGGAGCACCCTGGGACAGTGGGAGCTGTCCCTGCCCATGGCAGGGGGTGGGACTGGATGGGATTTAAGGTCCCTTGAACCCAAAGCATTCCATGGTTTTATAATCATAAAATCCAGAATTACTGATAAATTTGGCACCCAGCAGGGCTGGTTTTGCTTAGGTAGATCCCTTCTTTCCCTGTCCTTCCCCGCTTTTCACCCTCAGGATGATTCTTCCACTCATTTCCCCTGGAGGCTTTTCTCTGACGTGAGCTCCGTGTTCCTTACGCAGGCTCTGCTTCCATCCGCGGCGACCGCATCCTGTCCTGTCCTAAATCAGCTCCAAAAGCCCGGGGAATTCTGCCAGCACTTCATCCATCACAGGCCTCTCTACCCGAACACGTCTGTGCACCCCCAGAGGGATCCATCAAATTCATCATCTTCTCCTCCCAACAAAACGTTTTCGGGAATGGGACCCCAAACCCCTCATCTGACACAAATCATCTGATTCCTTTCCCTTTTCCTGCCTCTGCCCCCGCTCTCCATGGAAGGGAAAACAAAGGCGTCCTTCGGGGTGGCGTTTGCGGTGCCATTGTCTCCAGCGCAGCCGTGACATTTCCTCGCGGAGCGGCACCTCCCGCCTCTCCAATCACATCAAATTTTCAGGATGTCTCCCAGTCAGCCCAGAGCGAAGGAGCTGCGATGGATTCCTGGCTGCGGATATTTCCAGGCCCCTGCAAGAACACCTTCAGCCCAGACGGAGGGAGACAACACATTTATTCCGGGCTCTCGGTGCCAGAGCCATCCCGGGGACGAGGCTGGAGGGAAGGAGAGGCAGATGGAGGGGAAGGGGGGGTGAAATGCAGCCTCCCGTGGAGCAGCTGTGGCTGGAAATACTGAATTTGTGATTATGGGATAAAACAGCCACCTTTCCCTGAAAGCTGGGGTTGTGAAATGCAGATCGAGGATGTGTAGCTTTGGGTTTTTCTTCCCCCTGTATTTCTTCCAATTTGTCTGTTTGGATTTCCAGGTTTTGTGCAAACTGAGGTGGAAAATCTGTTTTTCCAGACATCCTTTGGGAATGGAGAGCTCAGCCAGGCACCCCCAGGACATGTGGACAAACAAGGGGGGATTTCAGAGCAAAACATCCAACACAAGTAAATCCATGGGGTGAAAATCCCAATTTAACCTCCCGATTCCGTGTTCTGACTGCAAAACCTGCACAAGGCAGGGGAGAGCAGGCAAAGAGAATCTTGAGTCCTGTGCATTTTGACATTATTGTGGAATCATGGAATGGGTTGGGGTGGGAAGGACCTTAAAAATCACCAAATTCCAGCCCAGACACCTTCCACTATCTCGTGTTGCTCCAAGCCTTGTCCAGCCTGGCCCTGGACACTTCCAGGGATGGTTTATCCACAAATCCCCCGGACAACACTCCCTCTGCCTTTGAATTTGAACTCCAAACCTGCATCCAGCCTCGTCCCCAGCTTCTTGATGGTGTCATAGTTAATGACTTTTATTAGCAATGCTAATGAGATCACTAAAAATGTTTATGGGACAAATTCATTTAGAGAGACAAAGCTGCTGGAGGACTCGGGGCTCTCCTGGGCCCGGCTCTCCCGGCTGTAATTATTATTATTCCATAACCAGCCTGAGAGTTTGGACCTATTTCATTCTAATATTAAGCAATAGCTTTACTTTTAATCTCCTCATGTTTTCCCCAGGCGTTTTGGAGGTGGTGGGGAAGATCCTGGGTAATAAAGCATGAAAAATGTGAGAGCAGGCCCGGGAGTCCCTGTGCCACGTCAACATCGCTTTGTCTCAGATGTTTAACACGAACAAAACATCCAAAAGCTTTCTCTGGACTCACAGGAGGCTGCTGCTCAGTGAAGAGACAACTCACGATCCCCCCCTGACTCTCATCCCAGCCCCTGCACCCCCAGGATGGAATTCCCCACTGCGTATGGGGTTTTTTGGGGAAATTTCTTCATGGGAACAGTTGTCCAGTCCTCTCTTTACAGGTTGTCCGGGGCAGTGGTGGAGTCCCCATTCCTGGGGGGAATTTGAGAGTGGACGTGGCACTTGGGGACATGGGTTAGGGTGGCCTTGGCAGTGCTGGGGGAACAGGTGGACCCGATGGTCTTAGAGGGCTTCTCCAACCGAAACAATTCCATGATTCCCTGATTCAATGACTTTTCTAATTTTTCTTCTGATGGGAAAACTGTCAGCTTGTAACATGGACTTTATTTATTTATTTATTTATTTATTTGATTGATTGATGGATTGATTGAGAAAGAGAGAGGAAAATTTTGGAGTGCCTTTTAACCTCTTCCCAATTAATATGAATTAAAATTGGGTTGGTGCAGGTGGCTGAACACGGGCACCCTCCTGTTAACCCCTTCTGCACCTCCACTTCTGTGCACATCTGTGCACATCTGCAGATGGGCCAGGACCTCCTGGAACTCCCAGCTCATCTGCTGGGCTCCAGCACTTCCCACAAGTGAAGGAGCTCTCCATCCACGTGGGATTTCTGCTGAGGGATATCTGGGAAAAGTGCTTTCAATTGCCTGGGAGCTGGTTTGGTGTCCATGCCTGGGAAGGACCAGGTGATTCCAGGATGGAATCCTCTCCAGGCCTGGCTGGGAATCGTGTCCTGAGGGCTCCAGAGCTGTGGGCAGATGGATCTCCCAGGCTCAGGAGCTGTGATCCGTCAGGGATTGGGAGCAGTGCAGGGAAGGGACGTGCTGGGAGTGGGATCTGCCTGACTGGAGAAGGGATTGGTTCGTTCAGAAGGAACTCAGAGGAAATGAGTCCCTCCAGATGCCCAGGGGACAGCAGAACTCCTCTGCTGGGGTGGGAGGTCCAGGGCAGGTATCAAAATCTTAATCCTGAGCTCACCAGGGCAGGTCTAGGATTAGGGCTTGGAAAACCCCTGGATTCCAGTGGTGGTGGGGCCAGAGCCGTGGGAGATGGACTCAGCCTGGTCCCTGGCTCAGTTTCCAGCAGGAACGACTTGAAGGGCCACAAGCATGATCCAAAATCTGGAGCCCCTCTGGAGCCGGGCTGGAGAGCTGAGGGTGTTTGCCTGGAGAAGGGAAAGATCCAGGGAGAGCTCAGAGCCCCTTGCAGGGCCTGAAGGGGCTGCAGGAGAGCTGGAGAGGGACTGGGGACAAGGGATGGAGGCACAGGACACAGATAATGGCTTCAAAGTTATGGAGAGTAGGATTTGATGGGATGTTGGGAAGGAATTCCTGGCTGGGAGGGTGGGGAGGGGCTGGGATGGAATTCCCAGAGCAGCTGTGGCTGCCCCTGGATCCCTGGCAGTGCCCAAGGCCAGGCTGGAACACCCTGGGACAGTGGGAGGTGTCCCTGCCCATGGCAGGGGTGGGATGGGATTCATGGAGTGGGATGGGATGGAGATGGGATCAATGGGATCAGCGGGATCGATGGGATGGGATGNCAGCGGGATCGATGGGATGGGATGGGATGGGATGGGATGGGATGGGATGGGATGGGATGGGATGGGATGGGATGGGATGGGATGGGATGGGATGGAGAGCTGGAGAGGGACTGGGGACAAGGGATGGAGGCACAGGACACAGATAATGGCTTCAAAGTTATGGAGAGTAGGATTTGATGGGATGTTGGGAAGGAATTCCTGGCTGGGAGGGTGGGGAGGGGCTGGGATGGAATTCCCAGAGCAGCTGTGGCTGCCCCTGGATCCCTGGCAGTGCCCAAGGCCAGGCTGGAACACCCTGGGACAGTGGGAGGTGTCCCTGCCCATGGCAGGGGTGGGATGGGATTCATGGAGTGGGATGGGATGGAGATGGGATCAATGGGATCAGCGGGATCGATGGGATGGGATGGGATGGGATGGGATGGGATGGGATGGGATGGAGAGCTGGAGAGGGACTGGGGACAAGGGATGGAGGCACAGGACACAGGGAATGGCTTCCCACTGAGAAAGTGCAGATTTAAATGGGATTTTGGGAAGGAATGAGGGTGAGGAGGGGCTGGGATGGAATTCCCAGAGCAGCTGTGGCTGCCCCTGGATCCCTGGCAGTGCCCAAGACCAGGTTGGAGCACCCTGGAACAGTGGAAGGTGTCCCTGCCCGTGGCAGATGAGTTTTAAGGTCCCTTCCAACCCAAACCATTCCAGGATCCCACGAATTGTGCCTGCAGCCATCTGCCAGCCCCATGTGCTCAGCACAGGCGTCGGCTGCGTCTCCTGGGTGGTGTCCAGGTGGGAACAGCCGGACCCTGCGCTCAGGGACGCTCTCCAGTGAGCAGGAACAACCCCTCACCCAGCTCAGGTGGGATTGGAGCACCACAAAGGATCCCTCCAAAGGGAACCGAGGCCAGGATGGGAGCCCGGGATAGATCCCGTCCCTGAAGGAACAACCTGGATGGATCCGACGGGATTAATGTGGATTTTTTGGGGAAAACTGCGGAGTTTCCTTTGCCAGCTCATGGAGCAGAACAAAACAACTTTGCAGAGGGTGATTGGGACAGAAAAGCCAGGCTTGCCAAGGCCTGGCCCAGGGTTGGGATGCTGCAAATCCACGGGAAGAGAGTTTTACAAACTTTTGCTGACCCTTTTCTTCCCTGTTCCCACCTATCCAGAGAAAAGGAAAAGATCAAAAAAACCACATTTCAGGCAGAAAATGCTTTTCCCCAGAAGAGCAGAGCTGGAGGAGTCTCCCAAGAAACCCTCTGAGGACTTTGTGGATGTTTTGTGCAGGAAATGAAATGTTCAGAAATGAAAGCAATGAGGCCGTGAGAAATCCCGGGATGGAGAGCGACCGTTCCTGAGCGGGAATGGAATTGCAACCAGGTTGGAATTATTGATCCTCCTGGAGTTTGGCACAGCCAGAAGCAACCTGGGGTGGAAATCTGGGGAGTGAATTAAGTATATAACCTTCCTTTAATAAGAATTTATAGGTCATTTAAGGCTTAATGATCTCTATCCAGAGCCATTGGTTTCGGAACCCTTAGGAGGGAAAAACATGAAGGGAAACATCCCAAATTTCTGGCTGGAGAGGAATAAATACCCCGAGGATCTGTGCTTCCAAGGCAAACAACGTGTTGGGAAATGGGCTTCAGAAAAAAAGGGATAAATGAGTTTTGGAGGAAGTGGATGCATCGGGAATTCTGCTCTTTTGGGTCCTGTGGGGGGAAAAAGAGGAATAAAGGCCACTGAGGTTAAGGAGTGATGTAGGAGCAAGGAATTTATTGTAATTTGGGGATATACAGCTGAAAAATGCAGTCAGGGTTGTCCAGAGGGGAGGTGGGAGGTCTCTGAGTATGGAGCTGGAGGCGAGGAAGGAACAAGGAGTGGAAAATCATCCTGACAAAGGCTGGGCTCCCAAAAAATGGCTTTTCCACCTCCGGTCTCGGGCAAGGAAGGGAAGAGAAATGAGAGAGGAGAGAGGGGAATGCAGCAGAGAGATTGATTTCGGCTGCTCTCTCCCGGAGAAAATGGACATGGAACAATTCCAGAGGCTGCTGGTGCTGCTGGGAGAGGCCTCGAGCTCGGTGCTGCCACATCCGACTTCTCCCAGAGCAAAGGGAAGGAAAGGGATGTGTTTTGGAGGAAAAGGACCTGGATGTGGCAGAGGTTAAACTGCAGGGGATCAATGGGTTTGAACAGGAGCTGCTCTACAAAATAACATCGGGATCGGGAAGGAAACGGGAAGCGAGGGGGGATTTGTCTGCGGTTGTAGAGGAAAAGTCAAATCCCTGCTGTCAGTGCTTCGCTGAGGTGCTCTGTTGGGTGGTTTTTGAGGAAAAAAAATGATGTTTTTAAGGAAAATATTCCAGGATGAGAAACTGGATGCAGTTTGGAGCAACCTGGTCTAGCAGAAGGTGTCCCTTGGTTGGACTCGATGGTCTTTAAATGCCCCTTCCAACCCAAACCAACCCAGGATTCTGTGAAATTCCAAGCTGAAATCAAAGGTTTAGTTCCCTGTTGCCTGGAATAACAGGATCGAATGGGCCTATTCCCTCTCCAATTATAGCACTCCGATGTGTGAATTATATTTTTAATAATCTTTTCCTTTGCTCTACAGCAGAACACAGAGAGAAGTAAAACTGTCTATCAAAAAGTTATTTTTTAATTGAGCTCTTGATGGTTTCTCGTGGCTCCAGCCACTGCCATTCCTTCCTAAATGGGAATGGGAAGCTTAAAAAGCTCTTTCCAAAATCCTGGCCTGGCATTCTTATGAATATTTTAATTAAAGGAGATTAGGGAATCATCTCCCAGCACTCCGGGGGGGCACCGGAGTCAAAGTTTGTAACTGCAACTTTCAGATGGGTCTTTTCAAGCTGTTAATTGGACCTCGTTTAATTATAGTCTGGGCTTTTCCAGGAATTAATACTTGGAGAGATTTAATATCCTGCTCCACAGTCCTGATGCCACAGTCAGTGAGGGCTGTGGGAGGATTTTCTTTGAGGAAAAGGTTCAGCATTGGATTATTCCTGTTATTTTGTGTCCCGCCTGGATGACCAAAAGCCACCCCGTTTTTCCCCCTTTGGATGTATCATTTTTCCCAAGCCTGGCATCAGCAATGAATCCCATTCCCACAGCTCAGTGTTGCTCAGGAGTGGCAGAGGAGTTAATTCCAGGGGCAGGGAACACCCGGAGGTTTGTTTGGAGGGTTGTTTGTTGTTCCTGCTCTGATCAAACGCGGCTCCGCTTCCCTTCGTGCCGCTCCAGCTTCTCCTCCGCTTCCTAAAAATAGTGGAAAACATTCCAGTGAACAACAGCGCCGAGGGATTCGCTTTGCTCCCCCCAAGAGCGAGCTTCTGTAAAGAAATATTGTTTCTTAATTAATCATTTATCCACTTCATTAGGTGTTGTCAGCAGCGGAATGAGAAATGGGGCTGCTGAGATGAGGCACGTTTGGATTTGTTTTGTTTTCCGGGGAGCTGGAGATCATTTCAAGGAGCAGCTGTGTCAGGAACACTGAGAACAGGGAGTCTGGGATGAGCAGAACCTAGGCTTGGGGTCGGGGTTTAATTTGGGGTTTAATTCAGGATGTGGAGCTGCTGGAGAGAGTCCAGGGAAGGCCACGAGGATGCTCCAGGATCTGGAGCCAGGCTGGGAGAGCTGGGGGTGGGAGAGCAGGGAATGGCTTCAGGAAACTGGGATTAAGGGGCGTTTTTGAGGGGGGAACAGGGATGTCACTCCCATGTTCCTATCCCACACATGTTGTGCCCCAGATGACACGGAAAAAATTGGAGAAAATCCAGAGGAAACCATGAGGGCCCCTCTGGAGCCAGGCTGGGAGAGCTGGGGGTGTTCCCATGGAGAAGGGAAATTCCAGGGAGAGCTCAGAGCCCCTTGCAGGGCCTAAAGGGGCTCCAGGAGAGCTGGAGAGGGACTGGGGACAAGGGATGGAGGGACAGGACACAGGGAATGGCTTCAAAGTGACAGAGTGTAGGATTTGATGGGATTTTGGGAAGGAATTCCTGTCTGTGAGGGTGGTGAGGGGCTGGGATGGAATTCCCAGAGCAGCTGTGGCTGCCCCTGGACCCCTGGAATGTCCAAGGCCGGGCTGGAGCACCCTGGAACAGTGGGAGGTGTCCCTGCCCAAGGCAGGGGTGGGGCTGGATGGTTTGGGAGAATTCCCTCTCTCCATCTCCCTCAGAGGGATCCTCCTCTCCCTCGGAGGGGTTGAGCAGCCGCTCCTTCTCCCCGCTCCCTCCTCCTGCCACATCCAGCACTGGTTTCCTTATTCCCAACACCGCATCCATCTGGATCAAAGTTCTGATGGGCTGCAGGTGGAAAACTCCTCAGGAAGAGTCCCAGGTGGGAATGGTGGCAATTCCAGCCCTTTCCTGGAACCCAGGTCAGGAATAACGGGGGCGGCTCTGACACGGTCACTGACAGCTCCTCCCATTTGTGGGGGCACCTCTCAGATAAAGGAACAAAAATCCCTTCTCCTGATTAATTCCCCCCTTTTGGATTTGCTGCTCCTGTCACTCTGTCAATCCCTCTGTGGTGCAGACATGAGGGATAGACAGAGTGAAATCCATGACATGAAATCCACCTGACTAAACAGAAATGCAAAGGGAGGATGGCCCAAAGGACAAGCTCCTGGGAAAAAAAAAAAAACAGGAAAAATGGAAGAAAATGAACTTCTAATGCCCAGAGTCTGTTCAGTGGTTTTATATTTCTTTAACGATTGTCTGGTTTTGATTTTATTCATGGAAATAAAAGGGCCACGGTACAAATGGAGCATGGGATGCCTCTGTGTGCACCCATCAGCAGCGATTCCTCCTCGCTCCACAGATTCCAGCCTTACACCCGATGGCAGGAGCTGAACGCGCTGCATTGATCAGAATCAATTAGGAACCCTTTTTTAACTAAACAGAGAATTCTTATTCACCACGGGTTTTGATCATCTCAAAAGTCCTTATTTAAAATTAAAAATGAAGCAACTTTGACCCAGGAGAATCTGGGATGTATTTTTAAAGAATCAAAAACAGAAAAGATGGAAAGATGATTTAAAGCAAATGGAATAATCAAGGGATTTATCAGCAGTGTTTGCTCCTTTCCATGCAATCCCCAGCCTTGTGGAGGGTGCAGAGTTCAGGGAAAGATGCTCATTTCTTCCTGGAAAGGAAAAAGATGGAGAAGGGATGGTCCTGGGAAAGGGCTTGGCAGAATCCGTGATGTGGCAGAGGAAAAGGGAAGGGAAG
>VXAD01009641.1:733946-756631 GCA_013399195.1 Dicrurus megarhynchus
TTGTTTGGTTGAAGTTTAAGGTGGAATTGTGTGGGGGAATTCTTGAGGTGGAATGGTGAGGGGGCATTTTGAGGTGGAATTTAGCAGTGGGGTTGTGCGATGGAATTGTGAGGTGGGATTGTGTGGGGGAATTGCGAAGTGCAATTTCGAGGTGGAATTGTGAGATGCAATTCTGAGGTGGGATTGCGTGACGGAATTGGGAGGTGGAATTCTGTGGGGGAATCGTATGGGGGAATTTTGAGGTGGAACTTTGAGATGCAATTGTGAGGTGGAATTCTGTGATGGAATTCCAAGGTGGAATTTTGAGGTGGAATTCTGTGGGGGAATTTTGAGGTGGAATTGTGGGGTGGAATTCTTTGTCGGAATCCTTTGTCGGAATTCTGTGACGTATTTTGAGGTGGAATTTTGAGGCGGAATTGTGCGATACAACTTCGTGGTGGNAGGAGGAGAGGGGGGGGGTCAGCTATGTGCTGCACTTGTGTGGTGGAATTTTGAGGTGGAATGGTGAGGTGGAATTGTGTGGTGGAATGGTGAGATGGAATTGTGTGGTGGAATGGTGAGATGGAATTGTGTGGTGGAATGGTGAGATGGAATTGTGTGGTGGAATGGTGAGATGGAATTGTGTGGTGGAATGGTGAGATGGAATTGTGTGGTGGAATGGTGAGATGGAATTGTGTGGTGGAATGGTGAGATGGAATTGTGTGGTGGAATGGTGAGATGGAATTGTGTGGTGGAATGGTGAGATGGAATTGTGTGGTGGAATTTTGAGGGGGAATTGTGTGGGGGAATTGCGAAGTGCAATTTCGAGGTGGAATTGTGAGATGCAATTCTGAGGTGGGATTGCGTGACGGAATTGGGAGGTGGAATTCTGTGGGGGAATCGTATGGGGGAATTTTGAGGTGGAACTTTGAGATGCAATTGTGAGGTGGAATTCTGTGATGGAATTCCAAGGTGGAATTTTGAGGTGGAATTCTGTGGGGGAATTTTGAGGTGGAATTGTGGGGTGGAATTCTTTGTCGGAATCCTTTGTCGGAATTCTGTGACGTATTTTGAGGTGGAATTTTGAGGCGGAATTGTGCGATACAACTTCGTGGTGGAGTTCCGAGGTGGAATTCTGTGGCGGAGTTATCTGGATGAATTATGTGGCGCGCCTTTGACAAATGTGCCTTTGACAAACCTGGAGAGACTGACAAACACGAGGTTAGAAAACAAATCAATCAAATCGATGCCGTCCCGGCACAGATCCCAAGAGAGGCACCTTTTTCCCCTCTGGAATGTCAGCAAGATTTTCCCTTGTCCCATCCCTGGCAGTGCCCAAGGCCAGGTTGGAGCACCCTGGGACAGTGGGAGGTGTCCCTGCCCATGGCAGGGATCCTGGGTGGGATTTAAGGTCCCTTCCAACCCAAACCATTCCAGGATTCCCAGTAGAGCTTCACCTGCTGTTCCCTCTCCCAGTCCCCACCATTTTACACCCAGGACAAAAAATTATCTCAAAGTTAACTCGTTCCTGGCACTTTTCCCTCTATTTTGCAGCTGTTGTGGTGCTCTGGAAGGGGGTGGGAGCCCCTTGGCCTGGTGGGATGGGAATTCCTGTGCCTGGAAAAGCAGCAGTGACGCTTCCCTGGGCTCATCCCACCTGGTTTTCCACCTTTTTGGGGACAAAGACAGAACTGATCTTTATTCACCACCAGCAGCCCACTGGGAAGGAGAAAACTGAGAGTAATATCCAAATAGATTTTATTTTATTTTTATTTAAAATAAAATATATTTTAAATAAATATTTAAAATGATAAATCCCATGAGGAAAAACGTCGAACGCAGTTGAGCTCTTCCGGTTAAAACATTGCTGCTCCAAAGTGTCAGATGGGAGGGAATCACTCTTTGCCCGGGATAGAAGAACTCCCAGATTTGAGAAAGCTGCACAAAAATCCGTCTTTGCACCTGGCGTGATGAAGCACAGATGGGTTCTGCTGATAAGAAAGAGTTCAGGTGATAAGAGCTGTGGGAGACGGATTTGAGAACATCGAGGACCATCCATTAACTTTTATTTCAGGGCTAGAATTTATCCACGTTTTTGATCAGAGAAGAGAAAAGGTGGGAATGGATCCAAAATAATCACCCCGATTGGTGTCGCCCTTTTTGCACCAGGTCAAAACATCTAAAAAATGTCATCATTTTAATTTTAACAGCTCGGATTTGCTCTTTAGTCCCAGGTCAAATATCTGGTAATCCGTGCAAACAGTTTTGCTGCATAAACCACTTCAACCTTCCTCTTGGAACGGGAACGTGGGCTCTGGATTAGGCACAAAAACAAAGAATTTGGTGGTTTTTATGAGGTCTCTGCAGCAAAAGCTGAAGTTATTGGGAGCAGCTCCAAAAAGCTGGATTTCTCCCTTGACTGGGCTATATTCAATGTCAAGACTCAAGCAGAGCTTAGATAATTTTAAAATATTGTATGAATAAAATGTGCAAGTGGCTTTCTCTCCGAGCTGTCACTTTGCCAGTCTCGGCTGGAGAGCAAGGCAATGATTTTCCCAGATTTTCTGCCTCTAGAGTGGAACAAAAGATGTCACGTGGAGGCTGAAGGAGGAATTTTTTTCCTCTTTCTTTTTGTGCCCTTGAAGGTGAAAAATAAAGGATTGGGTCTGAGAGAGGAGGGGGAACCTAGAGGTCCAAAAGCATCCGAGATGCCCTTCCCCAAATCCTTCATCCACCATTCTCCCTGCAAAAAGTTGGGATTTTTAGTTCATGCTGCTGTGTTCAGGATGATTTCCAGCCCTTCTCCTCTGGCAGTTTCCTAGGGAAAAAAATCCCCTTTTATTTCCCAGCCTGGAGTGTGACTCGAAAGCGTCTCCCAACCCTCCTCCCATGGCTACAGGAATCCCAGGAATTGTTCTAGGAGTGGTTTTTAACTGGGAGCTGAACCCTATTTCCAAAGGGAAACGGTGCCCAGGTGTTGAAGGAAGTGCAGCAGGAAAATTGAAGGGAGGGCACAGGATTATTTTCTCTGTGATTTTATTCCACTGCTCCATCTCCCATAAGAATTCCCAAAAGAAATTAATTCCCTTTTCCCTACCATTGTGTTGTTCAGTTTTCCCCGTCCTTCCCATCCTCCTGGCTCCTTCCCATTGAATCCCGTTCTTCTTCCCATTGAATCCTGTTCTTCTTCCCATTGAATCCTGTTCTTCTTCCCATTGAATCCAGATCTTCTTCCCATTGAATCCAAGTCTTCTTCCCATTGAATCCCGTTCTTCCCATTGAATTCCATTCTTCCCATTGAATCCAGATCTTCCCATTGAATTCCATTCTTCTTCCCATTGAATCCCGTTCTTCTTCCCATTGAATCCCGTTCTTCTTCCCATTGAATCCAGGTCTTCTTCCCATTGAATTCCATTCTTCTTCCCATTGAATCCAGGTCTTCTTCCCATTGAATCCAGGTCTTCTTCCCATTGAATTCCATTCTTCCCATTGAATCCAGGTCTTCTTCCATGCCAATTCCCATCCCTGGAAGAGCCCAAGGCCAGGTTGGATGGGGCTTGGAGCCTCGGTCTAGTGGAAAGTGTCCCTACCCTTGTTGGACTGACCCTAAAGTCCCTCCCAACTCAACCCAACCCATTCCATGATTCCAGGACATTCCAGCTGGGATTTTCAAGCACCTTCCAGAGGGAAACACTGTCAACGAATTCCCTGTTAATTTGCACTCTCCCCCTCTAATCAACCCTCTGTAAACACCAGCCCTCGGAAAACCATCACCAACAGCACGAGCCGGCTTGGCAGGAGCAGGGAGGGGCAATTAAGCCGCTTTCCTTTCTCCTATGCAAATCTCCCTGCTAATTATATTTTATTAATATTGGGACGCCGACGCTCCTGCTCTTGTTTTCCCTCATCGTGGCCGTAGTTAAAATCAAATTGCAAATGAACCGGCTCAATATTTGTCTGAATCACTGAAGCCTCTGACTTTCATTGTTCTCGCAAGCAGCTCCTCCAGTTATACCAGAACTGGCTGTGTTCCTTTTCCCTTTTTTCCCTGTTTTGGAGGTATTTTGCCATGATTGTTCCATGGGTGACACTGACATTTTGTTATGATAAATTGGCTGGGTCATTATCATCAGGAGGTGGTTGGGTTGTCTTATATTTATAATAAGGTGCTTTTCATTGGCAGAATGGGGGGGAAATGGGAAAAAAACATCCTTTTTTTGTTCTAAACAGGCTGATCTCGCAGCTTTTCTGTCAGAATTGGAGAGAACAATGTTATATTTTTCCCTTTTTATCCTGGAGAGAGGCTTTGAAAGGGCCTAATCAAACACAAATTGGAGCCTTGAGCTTGGAGTCCTCTGCAGACGAGCGAGTCTTTGCGGTTGAAGGGTTGATAATCTCCCAAACTGGCTCATCCAGGCGTCAGCACCCCACAATACCTGGTCTGGCTGGTTTTTTTTATGGAAAATTGTGTCAGGACCACATCCACCAGGCCGTGTAGTACCCAAAATCTTGATTTGTTTTAGTGTATAAACTGTTGGCTTTGCCTCAGTTGGGTCGAGCCTTGATTGTGCCTCTGACATTGTTTATTTTTGGGGTTGTTTTGTTGTTCAGGTGCAGCAGCAGAGCGAAAAAATCCTGGGAAAAAGTGGCCTAAATGTTTGTCAGGCTGAATTTAGGAGCTTTTGCTCCAGATCTGTTGTGATAGAAATGCCAAATTCCATCAGCTTCGTTTACTTCAGGTGGCTCCTGCAAATTCTCCCGCTGCCTCGTCCATCTGTTGATGCTGATGTTTTTCATTCCCTGGTTGGGTTTGGTTTTTTTTTAATGGAGAAATGAGGATACTCTTCACCACCACGGACAAGTTGGAAAATGTTCCCTGTGTTGTGGAGCTTATCAAAGAAATCGATGGGCTGGATGAGTTGGGGTTTGGGTTTTTTTCCCAGAAGAAACAAAATAATTGAGAAGAGAAAGTATTTCTCGGTTGACAGAAAACATTTAAATCCATAATTATCACTGGGAGGGAGTCGGTTTTTTGGAAGTCTGATGAGCGCATGGAATTACTGTTGCCATCAGAGCCACCTTATGGATGTCCCTTAAAGACAGGGATGCAAATGGGATGGGGAGGCCTAAATCCCAACGTGCCCTGGCCACGGGTGTGGGGTGATTAAACGGCTCCGTTCTCATCCCAGAGAGCCCAAAAACGGCCAAAATCCATCATTATCCAGGTGGTTCTCCTGGATTTCCACAGGGATAAGTGTGTGGGACTCAGTTCAGGAGGGGCTGGGATCCAGCTGGGCTGGAGGATCCGTTTGGGAACGAGGTTTGTGATCCCAAACCGAGCTGGCAGTTGGCGCCGGGGTGTTGGAAAGGGCAATTGAAGGCCTTCAACGGGGCTGAGGAGGTCAGAGATCTCCTGGAGAGGGCTTTATTCCCACTCCGACGGAGAAGAGGAGAGAGTCCTCACTGCAGAGCGTCCTCTCCGTGACTCCTGCTCCCTCCTCCGCTCCACGAGTCCCGGGGAGGAGCAGGAGCTGAGGATGGAGGGGGTTTGTCCGCGGCCGAGGAGAAAAGAGTCACATTAACGTAGGAAGATGATAAGAAAACAGGTTTAGGTGGGATATTTGGGAGAAATTCCTCCCTGTGAGGGGGGTGAGGGGCTGGGATGGAATTCCCAGAGCAGCTGTGGCTGCCCCTGGATCCCTGGAAGTGCCCAAGGCCGGGTTGGAGCACCCTGGGACAGTGGGAGGTGTCCCTGCCATGGCAGGGGGGGGGCAATCCTTTGGTTGTATTTTTCAGCCAGACTTTCAGTGGGGAGGTCTCACTCCTGTCATGGCTCATCTTAATTGCAATTATTCTTAATTGTTGGATTCTTCTCTGGTTTATGGAGTGAGTCACTCCCAGGTCTGACAGGGGATGGATGTGCAGGGCCAGCACAGGATGGTTTGGGCTCGGTTCAGCTCCCAGTAGACATGGATCTAAAATAGGATCTAAAATAGGGTCTAAAATAGGGTCTAAAATAGAAACATAAATAGGATCACAAGTAGGATCACAAATAGGATCATAAACAGGATCATAAATAGGATCACAAATAGGACCATAAATAGGATCACAAATAGGATCTAAAACAGGATCATAAATAGGATCACAAATAGGATCACAAATAGGATCTAAAACAGGATCATAAATAGGATCACAAATAGGACCATAAATAGGATCACAAATAGGATCACAAAACCAGGATGTTATTGAGTGTCCATGGAACTGATGGAGTCAGGACAAGGAACTGAATTCCCGATGCCTCAAGCACAGGATCCATCCTTCCCTCTTGGAAGATCCTATGGACACCCCTTCCTGACCTCTCCTGGTCACTGGCTGGATTTCCCATCCATAAAAATGCAAATTTCTGCTGTTTTGGGAATGCTGAGAGCCATGGAAAGGTTTGGGTTGGAAGAGACCTCCAAGCTCATCCATGGGGGCACTTCCCACCAGCCCAGGCCGCTCCAAGCCCCATCCCTCACCCAAACGTTGTGGTTGGGCCAATCCCAGAGGAAGCCATGACAGTAATTAATTCCCTATGTCTCATTATCAGGATAATTAGCATTTTGGTCACTCGGTGGTCACACACCCACATCTCTGGTGCCCCATTAGCACCCGCTGTCACATCCTGAGGATGTCCCATTCCAAGGAACATCTTCCCTGGGACACACCAGCTGCTTCCTTACTTTCTGTCTGTGCCTGACAATCCCGGAGCTGGGCTGGAAAATGTCAAAATTTGCATTATTTTTCCTAAATTCGGAATTTTCGTGGTTTTTAAGGGACAGGTGAGCACTAAGAGAGGAAGCACCTGCAGTGGCAGACAGGGAACTCTACAGAGGAGGTTTCCCAGGAGCTTAAATTCCATGTGGTTGGGCCCTGTCAGGTGCCAAGGTGACATTTGGGGACCTCAAACCCCTTTTTGGAGCCCCAAAGGTGACAATTCCTCCGGTCGTGGCCATCCCTGATTCTCGTGGCACCAACCCTGTAATTCCAAGAGAAAATTCCATCCCCGAGCAGCCAAAGAGGGCTCTCATCTCCTGAAGACATTTTTTATTATCCAAACAAAATTTGCAGCACTGCGAGGGCTCCTGCCTTTGTTTTTTTCCATCGGATTCCACCGGATGGGGCTCGGTTTGGGTGAAAAACCCAGCTTTTCACTATTCCAGCTGAACGAGTTCTCCGTCTTCAGCAAAACCTCGGGGGGGAAAAGCAGAGACAAAAATAAAAACCTGGAGAGAACAAAGGTCGCCGTGAGAAACAGGGATTTGGGATGAAAAGCCCCGGGATGAAACAACCGGGAAGAGCTCCCCAGGTGCTGGAGAGGAGAGGAGGAGGTTTATGCCTGCAGCCTCCTCCGAGCTGACCTGAAACAAAAATCGTCAGCGCTAAGCTGGGTTTCTTCTGCTTTTAGATCAAAAGATGGGAATTTGCTGCTGTTTGTGGCACCGAATTGCAAAGGAGGTGAGGTGGAAATATCTGGAAAAGGGATAAAATGCAGGAAAAGGGGTAGAGAAGTGTGAGGTTATTGATTTGATTTGATTTGATTTGATTACACCCTTTTGTATTTTCCATCGTATTGGGAGCTGCCAGACGGTTTTGGCTTTTCATTTCCTTTTTTATCGGATTTAGGCAATAATGGAAAGTCTTGGAAGGATGGGAGGAGCCAGAATCACGGGACCACACCAGTTCTGGGGGCTTGTGTGGGGTCTGGTGTTGGAGAGGACAGTGGGGATGGAGAAGCTCGGCCAGAATGGATAAACCATCTCCCTTGGGAAAGCCTCATCCCTATTTCCTCATGGCAGGAGGATTTTAGGGCCTAAATCACAAGGTTTTGCATTCCTGACTGGAATTAATTAATTAATTAATTTGTGGGTACCACCTGTATCCCTTCCAAGCATGTCCAAGAACTGGGAAAATATGGGTGACAACGTGGGCTTTTGCAGGAAGTCGGAGGAGCTTTGTTTCCTGGAATGAACCTGGAATGTCCAAGCATGGATCCCGAGGTGGGAAGCTGGCTCTGGACCCCCAGTGCTCTCAGAGGTGTCCGAGGTGGAGGTGATTCCCCGTTCTGGGCCTGCAGAGAGCTGAGCCCAAGCTCCCAAAGCCCCTTGGGGGACACCTCTGTCCCTCTGGCCAAGGTGAGGCTCCCTTGACTCCAACCAGGGAGCCCTTGGTGGCCTCAGGGAGGTCCCAGCTCACACGGAGCCTTCCCACGGGACACATCCCGACTCCAGTCCTACCAGGGGGAATGGATTCCCACTGCCAGAGGGCAGGCCTAGAGGGGATATTGGGAAGGAATTCCTCCCTGGGAGGGTGGGGAGGGGCTGGGATGGAATTCCAGAGAAGCTGTGGCTGCCCCTGGATCCCTGGAAGTGCCCAAGGCCAGGCTGGAGCAGCCTGGGACAGTGGAAAATGTCCCTGCCCATGGGGACAGGGATGAGCTTTAAGGTCCCTCCAACCCAACCCATCCCATGATTCCACCATCTCCATCACCCCGGACCTGGATCCTCCCCCTGGATCTCCAGGCCAGCGCTGCCAGGCTCCGCTTTGTTTTCTGTTTACTCTTTTCTCCTCTCCTCCACTCATGAATATTCAAATGCAGCTCCAAAATAGCCAAGAGCACTTTAATCAGGGCCTATCTGCAGCCTAATCAGGGATCAGACTAATCAGGAAGTTCGGAGCCGGCTTCAGCTCTTGCTGCAGGAGGCAAAACTTTGCTCCCAGCTCCAGGACGGAGTTTGGCGGAGACTCTTTTGCATCTGCCCCAGCTCCCAGAAGAGAAAACCAGGATTTACTGCTCACATCTGGCGGTTTAGAGCTTCTCGGCAGGAGCAGGGAATGCTGGAGATGTCACTGGAACCAGGGAGTGCTGGAGATGCCACCAGAGCCGGGGTTGTCATGAGGAAATTATGGAAAGAGCGCGGTGCTAATTCAGCCCCACCATGGGGATCTCGCTTTTCCAGCCAATCGCTCCAAATCCCATTTTTTTCCTGAATTTTCTCACTTGGCTGGGGCTTGATCCTGCTTGCAGGAGGAGGATTTCCATGCAGAAAAGCTGCTGAGCTCCTCCTCTGTAGGGGTTTCTAAACCATCAGCTTTGGCATCTCCCTAACCAGGATTTTCCAGCAGCGATTGCGGCCAAAGGGAGAGGAAAATAAAATCCCCGAGATAAATAAAGGTAAAACTTTTTCAAGGTTTAAGGAACTTAAAATGAGAGCTCCTGAGGGCTGCAGGCCTGGTTTTTTGTCTCCCTCAGACAGAGACTTTTGCAGAAAATCCTTTAACGCGACTCACATGAAAGTCTTGGCTTCCCAAAGTCTCCTCAGACACCCAGGACAAAAGCTCCCATTATCTTGCCCCTTTTTCAATCACAACTTCATGGGATCAGGAGCGGCAACGCGCCTGGATTTGGTCTTTAATGCAGATTTGCTGACGAGGTTTTCTTTTGAAAGTCTTCATTTATAGAAAAGTGGGGATTTCACAGTAAATAATTCCTCTCCCGGGCCACGATCCTGCTCAGGAGGCAGAGGTTCAATAACGTGTCTTCTTATGGTGTTGCTGCTTCCTGGGTGGATTTCTTCCCTTTTCCTTGGATAACGAGGAGCTGTGGGCCCCGTTCCCTGCAGTGCCATCATGGGAAGGGAGCTCCAAAGCGCTGAGTGCGAGCAGGGAACGGCAGGAATGTTGGGAATGGATCTTGGAGCTCCTCCAGTGCCACCCCTGCCATGGGCAGGGACACCTCCCACTATCCCAGGCTGCTCCAACCCGGCCTTGGGCACTTCCAGGGATCCAGGGGCAGCCACAGCTCCTCTGGGAATTCCATCCCAGCCCTCACCACCCTCCCAGCCAGGAATTCCTTCTCAAAATCCCATCAAATCCTACTCTCCTTAACTTTGAAGCCATTCCTTGTGTCCTGTCCCTCCCTCCCTTGTGCCCAGTCCCTCTCCAGCTCTCCTGCAGCCCCTTCAGGCCCTGCAAGGGGCTCTGAGCTCTCCCTGGAGGCTTCCCTTCTCCAGGTTGGACAATCCCAGCTCTCAGAAGATTATGCTGGATTTTCCAGGCTCTGGCATTGCCAGTGGAGAGGGAAATTGGGGACAGACTGTTCATAAGAGCCTGGAGGGACAGGACACAGGGAATGGCTTCCCACTGCCAGAGAGAAGGGACAGATGGGATATTGGGAAGAATTCCTCCCTGGGAGGGTGGGGAGGGGCTGGGATGGAATTCCCAGAGCAGCCGTGGCTGCCCCTCGATCCCTGGAAGTGCCCAAGGCCAGGCTGGATGGGGCTTGGAGCACCCTGGGATAGTGGGAGGTGTCCCTGCCCATGGCAGGGGGGGGATGGGATGAATTTAAGGTCCCTTCCCACCCAAACCACTCCAAGACTCCATTCCATGCTTTCCCAGAGTACACAAACATCTTTCCGAGGTGTTTCCCTCCCCAATTCCCAGCTCCTCGCTGCTTTTCCCGTTTCACACAGGCCTTTCCCCGTTACTTTAACAAAGTTTTATGTGTTTTAATTTTCTTTTACGACTTCGCAGCCGATTTCCAACCGCTTCCCACGAGGAGGCAATGAGACAGAGCTCCCAAAAATCCCCGCATCCATCACTGCCTCGTTTCCCTCCCTTTCATCCGTAACCACTCTCCAACCACTTGGACAACTGACGCTTCAGAGCTCGCAATTAGACCCAGGCTTTGTGCTCCTGATGAAGGGAGATTAATTAAATCGGGGCTTTTCAAGCCCACAACAAATTCAGGAGTGGTTTGTGCCAGTTTTCTCCTTCTTCTAAACCCAGACCCTCTCAATTTCAGACGCCTGGCGTGGAGGGAGCGTTTTGCCCTGATGGAGAACAATAAACTGGGATTTATACGCGGGAGCTTTGTGGAAAAGCTGCTTTTTCCTTCCCAAAATGCAAATTTTGGAATAAAACAATGTGAGGTTGGGGGGAAATTTTACAACCTGCCCTCCCAAGAGGTTTTAAAGCCAACTTTTCGTTTTTAACCATGCCTGGGAGAAAGAGGAAAACACAGGATAACTGCATGGGATAAATTGGTTCCATGAGATAACGTTGACAGGACACAAGGGAACGGCCTCAGGTTGTGCCTCAGGTTGGATTTAGGAAAATCCTCCATGGAAAGAGTTGTCCAGCCCTGGCAGGGGTGCAGTCCCCGTTCCTGGGGGGATTTAACAGTGCATGTGGCGTCTGGGGACACGGATTCATGGTGGCCTTGGCAGTGCTGAACAACTGGACTCCATGATCTAAGAGGGCTTTTCCAATCAAAAGGATTCTACAATTACATGTTGGTTTGCTCCACAACAACCTGAACCTCAGGCAGAGCCGAAAAATTCCTGTATTTTCAGTTTTCTTTGGAATTTCTGCATTTGTGCCGTGTTCTGAGGCACGGAGGGCGCAGGGTCCTGTACCTGGGATGATTTGAGGGGTCGAGGCTCCTCAGGGAGATCCTGGATTGGCTGGAAGCACAAGTCCCCGGAGCCTTGCTTAATTAAAACGCTCATCAAGAGACTGCAGTTACCAATGAGTCATTTAGAGATGAGATGGGAAGGGAAGGGTTAACAGGAGCTACAGGGAGGACCCTGGGCTCTTCCCTGGGTGCGGCAGGCAGGGACAGGGATGGAAAATCCCACGGGATCACAAAAAAAACGAGAGCGGAGGGAGCAGACGGATAAACGCAGTTCAAGAATCCCGGGATCCTGGAATGGTTTGGGTTGGGAAGGACCTTAAATCCCACCCAGTGCCACCCCTGCCATGGGCAGGGACACCTCCCACGGTCCCAGGGTGCTCCAGCCTGGCCTGGGAGACTTCCAGGGATCCAGGGGCTGCTCTGGGAATTCCATCCCAGCCCCTCCCCACCCTCATTGTTCCCAAAATCCCATCCATCCCTGCCCTCTGGCAGTGGGAAGGGATTCCCTGTGTCCTGTGTCTCCATCCCTTGTCCCAAGCCCCTCTGGGCTCTGGAAGGGACTTTAGGATCTCTCCAGAGCCTTCTCTTCTCTGATCATCAACCAGAACCCAAAATTTTATTATTTAATCCATCCAATCAAATTCCATGATCCGTTGATGTTAAACCCGCCAGTCTGTGCTTCCAACCTGCCCTTTCCCACTCCTTCACCGCCCTCGTTAGGAACGAACACAGCAATTAAGGGCTTTGTGTTTGCGATAATTAATGCATTGATTAAAACTGAGACATTCTGGAGCAGAAAAGAATCCCAACCCCTTTTCCTGCAGGAGGCTGTTCCCTCGGAGGGTTCCTTCTGCCACAGAAGGATTTCCTCACAATTGGAAAAGAGTTTTCCTTCTAGAGGGAGGAGAAAGGATCGTTTGCTCCGCAGCCTAATGGGCACAGGCATATGTTTTTAATAAACATAGGGAAAGGGATTTTTCCTGCAGTCAGGAATTAGCATTCGGGAGCTTTTACAAGGCTCATAAATCTCCGAGCCTTTTCTGTCTTTTTTTCCATTAAAGTCGTTTCCAGGCTGTGTCCTCCACCCAAATGGTTCCACAGATTCTCCAAAGCCCAAATGGTTCCACGGATTCTCCAAAGCCCAAATGGTTCCACAGATTCTCCAAAGCCCAAATGGTTCCGCGGGTTCTCCTCCACCCAAATGGTTCCACGGATTCTCCAAAGCCCAAATGGTTCCGCGGGTTCTCCTCCACCCAAATGGTTCCACAGATTCTCCAAAGCCCAAATGGTTCCACAGATTCTCCAAAGCCCAAATGGTTCCGCAGGTTCTCCTCCACCCAAATGGTTCCACGGATTCTCCAAAGCCCAAATGGTTCCGCGGGTTCTCCTCCACCCAAATGGTTCCGCAGGTTCTCCTCCACCCAAATGGTTCCATGGATTCTCCTCCACCTCCCAGGGTTTCCAGCATCAGTGGTGCTGGGTTTTCCCTGATCTGCCCAATTTCACTTTTTCCCCCTGACTGGCAAACCTGGGAGGTTTTTCCATTTGGGATTTTCAGGATCTGATCCTTGAGGGAGGGAATCTGCCGGGATTTTCACGCCGTTGTCTCCACGTCCTGTTGGGTTAATGGTTGGATTTGATGATCACCGGCACAGGGTGCCCAGAGGAGCCGTGGCTGCCCCTGGATCCCTGGAAGTGCCCAGGGCCAGGCTGGAGCAGCCTGGGACAGTGGGAGGTGTCCCTGCCCATGGCAGGGGTGGCACTGGATGGGATTTAAGGTTCCTCCCAACCCAAACCATTCCAGGATTCCATGAAACATCTCCCAGGGCTGAATCCTCCTCAGCAAAGTGACCTTGGGGTCGTTGATATAAAAATATAAATTTATACATATTTTTAATATCTGAAAATCAGGAGATTGAGCATCGAACCAGCTCCTTTTTCGGTGCCTCCAGCAGAGAGATAAAAGGGATATTTTTAAGGAGTCTGGTCTTGTTTTGGGAAACCTGGAGCATCTTTAGCCCTGGGAAAGGGGAACAGGAGCCGTTCTGGGAATGTGCCCTCAGTGTGAGGCCCTTTCCTGCTCTCTTATCCAAGGAAAAAGCTTTAATTTACATAAATTATATTTTAAAAAGTAATTAAACACCTCAGAGACGCTGGAGGTGGCATTGAGTGCATGGCAGGGACACGGGGAGGGAGCAATTCCATAGGGAGGGTGTTCAGGGCTGGGAATTCTGACTTTTCCTGCTGTTCCAGAGCCGGGAATGTGCCGTCCCTCCTTGTCCCTGTGCCATCCCTGTGTCCCTTCCCAGCCACCGCCCTCACCCTGCTCCTGCCCGGGGCAACTCCCGGCCCTGCTCAGCACCAGCACAGCGAATTCCAACGGAATTCCAACGGGAAAACAGCGCAGGCTGAGGGATTTCACACTGCTCTGGCTCAGATTTCCTCGGAATTTTTTTCCTTGGGATTTCGGCCCCCATCCCCTGGAGGGAAAACGCGGTGGCCAAATGATCCCACCTGAATGAAAATCCCTCCCCGGTTATCCTTTTAATCGGAGGGAGTTTATTCCAGAGGGACACGGGATGGCACAGAAATGTCCCATAAAGGCTCCTTTTCTGCTCCAGCGGTAGAAAATTCCATATAAATCCCGGCATGAGCCCGTCCCCTCTGCTGAGGGGCTCCCCGGGGGTCTCATCCCGGGCTGTCCCATGCCTCCGCATCCCTCCCTGCTTCCCTGGTCTTTCCCTGCCACCTGCTGGAAAAAAACCTGGATGAATTTAAATAAACCTGAATTTATCCAAGAAGGGCTGGAGGTTGCTCAGTGGGATTTGGAGGTTTTTAGGAGAAGGAGCTCCCGGGAGTGTCCGAAACCCTCCCAGCCCTCACTGTGTCCCCCTCGCAGGTCCTGAGGGTCGAATTCCAGGAGGATTTTTTTGGTGAGGAAGTGGAGCAGGTTGTGCAGGGAAGCTGTGGATGCTCCTGGAAGTGTCCAAGGCCAGGCTGGACAGGGCTTGGAGCACCCTGGGACAGTGGGAGGTGTCCCTGCCATGGCAGGGGTGGCACTGGATGGGCTTTGGGGTCCCTTCCCACCCAAACCACTCTGGGATTCCATGATCCCATATCCATTGGGAAGAAGAAAGGAATTCCAAGGAGTGTGGGATGGAAGGAAGAAGTTTTAGGGAAGCGATGCTGGAGGAAAGGTCTTGGGAGACCCTGAGGCACTAAAACAACCACGAGGATCCGGGTGAAGGTTCCCAATGATAAACACAAAGCTCAGGAAAAGCCACAATTCCAGAGGAGAGGCCCTACAGAACCTTCCAGAGGGAGCCAGGCTCTTCCCAGGGGTGTTCACTGGAAGGATGGGAGTCAGTGGGCAAAAATGGGATTCATTCACATGCCAAAATAAAAAGCTTTTTTCCTTCTTTTTCCCCCCTTTTTCCCCTAAAATGTACGAAGATCAAAGCCGGGATGAGTTTTCCAGGGAGGGTGGGGTGTCCTTGCCCTGGGTGATGCTCAGATCCCACCGGGACACTGCTCTGCGCAGGGGCTGGGAACAAACTGGGCTGCTTTGGGATTTAGGAGCTGAACCTCCCGTCCCTGCCTTCCCTCCTGCTTCCCTCCCTCCCCAATTCCTGCACCCCAGCATCCCAAATCCTCATGCCGGGAGAGGAGATCCAACCCCATTCCCGCACCTGCACGTCCCCTTTTCCTTCCAGGAGCCGAGCGAGGGCTGGAGCCGCGCTGCAGCCGCAATCGCAGGTCTCTGCAGCCCTCTAGTGCCCGGAAAAACATGGAAAAACCGAATTTGGGGGAGTTTGGATGAGGACAAAGGGCAAGGGCAGCTCGGGCTCGGTGTCCTCACGCCAGGATCCGCATCCTCAGGCTGCTCCCAGTCCATTCCCTACCCTGCTTCCCACTGCCAGAGGGCAGGGATGGATGGGATTTTGGGAACAATGAGGGTGGGGAGGGGCTGGGATGGAATTCCCAGAGCAGCCCCTGGATCCCTGGAAGTGTCCCAGGCCAGGCTGGAGCACCCTGGGACAGTGGGAGGTGTCCCTGCCCATGGCAGGGGTGGCACTGGGTGGGATTTAAGGTCCTTCCCAACCCAAACCATTCCAGGATCCCGGGATTCTTGAACTGCATTTATCCATCTGCTCCCTCCGCTCTCGTTTTTTTGTGATCCCGTGGGATTTTCCATTCCTGTCCCTGCCTGCCGAACCCAGGGAAGAGCCCAGGGTCCTCCCTGTAGCTCCTGTTAACCCTTCCCTTCCCATCTCATCTCTAAATGACTCATTGGTAACTGCAGTCTCTTGATGAGCGTTTTAATTAAGCAAGGCTCCGGGGACTTGTGCTTCCAGCCAATCCAGGATCTCCCTGAGGAGCCTCGACCCCTCAAATCATCCCAGGTACAGGACCCTGCGCCCTCCGTGCCTCAGAACACGGCACAAATACAGAAATTCCAGATCCCTTGGGAAGGAGGAAGGTTCTGATCCCTTAAGGTGACAACGGTGGCTTCACAAGGGCTTGTCCAGAAGTGAAAAACCAGAGTAGAAAGCACAAAACTTGGGATTTGATCCCGAAATTGTGACGTGCTTTGGGATTTAGGCAGGTGCGGGAACCTCCTCTGGGTCTCAGCTCTCCTTCCCCACCTCCTCAGGGAAGCACCAGAATAGCCTCGTCCTGTCCTGTGGTCCCACACTGAGCTCCGTGTTCCCAAAATCTGGGAATTTTCATTTTCCCCGGCTGCCGGTGCCTCTCAGCCACGTCAAAGGGACCAGGACACCCCAGAGGGAGCAGAAGTGCCACTGTCCCATCTGAGGGGAGAGAGGATGATCCATGTCCCGAATATCCCCCAGAACCTGAGAATTCCTGAGGCTCCAAAGCACCCCCGAGGCTCCGGAGCTTCCCTCACCTCCGGGGCAGGCCTGGGTTATCCCAGTGTGTGCTGATGGCTCCAACTGGGACAACCCAAGGGCTGCGGTGTCCCCTGGCTGGGTCTGGGTGACACTGGAGAATCCCAGGGGGACCGGGTGGGATGGGAGATGAGGGGTTGCAAAATTCCCTCCCCTTCCAAAAGAAACCCAAAAAATCAGGAAGAGAATCATGACGTGGAAATCATTTTATCATCACATCACAGAAAATGGATCGAATAAGGACATTAATGGCTCAATTTTTCCTCCGTTTTCCCTGATTTTTTTTTTTTCCCGTTCATAAAAGGCTCCATTTTCCCTGATTTTCCCTGATTTTGCTTTTCCTTCCATAAAAGTCTCCGTTTTCCCAGATTTTCCCTGACTTTTTTTCCTGTCATAAAAGTCTCCATTTTCCCTGATTTTCCCTGCTTTTTTTTTTCCTTCCATAAAAGTCTCCCTTTTTCCCTGATTTTCTCTGATTTTTTTCCCCTTCCATAAAAGGCTCCATTTTCCCTGATTTTCCCTGCTTTTTTTTTCCTTCCATAAAACTCTCCCTTTTCCCCTGATTTTCTCTGTTTTTTTTTTCCCGTTCATAAAAGGCTCCATTTTCCCTGATTTTCCCCGATTTTTTTTCTATCATAAAAGTCTCTGTTTTCCCAGATTTTCCCTGATTTTCTTTCCCCTTCCACAAAAGGCTCCATTTTCCCTGATTTTTCGGGTGTTGATCCCTAAACCGGCTCAAATCCTCAAGGCAAACCCTGGCATGGAAAAGAAGCCTCCAGTCCCCGCCGGCAGAATCCGAACCCAGAGTTTTCCAGCCCTGCTGTCCCCGGTGCCAGGCCAGGTCCCAAAGGAGCTCTGGGATCCACGGGAAGCTGAAAATAAATTGGGATGCTGAGGATGGGGAAAGCCGGAGCTGGCAGCCACCTGAGGAGCGCATTTGCATCCCATTTGCATCCCTTTGTTTGTCCCGCCTGCACCTTCCCTTTGGTTTCAGCGGGAGGGATCTCACTTTGAAGCCGTCCCTGCATCGGGAATGAGCCGGGAATGAGCTGGGAATGAGCCGGGAATGAGCCGGGAATGGGCCAGGAAAGGGATGGGAATGAGCCAGGAATGAGCTGGGAATGAGTCAGGAATGAGCTGGGAACGAGTCAGGAATGAGACAGGAATGGGACAGGAAAGGGATGGGAATGAGCTGGGAATGAACCGGAAATGAACTGGGAATGAGCCAAGAATGAACCAGGAATGGGACAGGAAAGGGATGGGAATGAGCCGGAAATGAACTGGGAATGAGCCAAGAATGAGCCAGGAATGGGACAGGAAAGGGATGGGAATGAGCTGGGAATGAGCCGGAAATGAACTGGGAATGAGCCAGGAATGAGCCAGGAATGGGACAGGAAAGGGATGGGAATGAGCTGGGAGTGAGTCAGGAATGAGCTGGGAATGGGCTTGGAATGAGCTGGGAATGAGTCAGGAAAGGGATGGGAATGAGACAGGAATGAGTTGGGAATGAGCCGGGAATGGGCTGAGAGTGAGCCAGGAATGAGCCAGGAATGGGCCAGGAAAGGGATGGGAATGAGCCGGGAATGGGACAGGAAAGGGATGGGAATGAGACAGGAATGAGCCAGAAATGAACTGGGAATGAGCTGGGAAAGGGATGGGAATGAGCTGGGAGTGAGTCAGGAATGAGCCGGGAATGGGCTTGGAACGAGCTGGGAATGAGTCAGGAAAGGGATGGGAATGAGACAGGAATGAGTTGGGAATGAGCCGGGAATGAGCTGGGAATGAGACGAGAATGGGCTGGGAAAGGGATGGGAATGAGACAGGAATGAGCCGGGAATGAGCCAGGAAAGGGATGGGAATGAGCTGGGAATGAGCTGGGAATGAGCCGGGAATGGGCCAGGAAAGGGATGGGAATGAGCCGGGAATGAGCTGGGAGTGAGTCAGGAATGAGCTGGGAATGGGACAGGAAAGGGATGAGAATGAGCTGGGAACGAGCTGGGAATGGGACAGGAAAGGGATGAGAATGAGCTGGGAATGAGCCAGGAATGAGCCAGGAATGAGCCGGGAATGAGCTGGGAGTGAGTCAGGAATGAGCTGGGAATGAGCCGGGAATGAGCTGGGAATGAGCCAGGAACGAGCGTCTCCCACGGGTGTTTGAGGTGGAGCTGGTGGCGTTTTCCAGCCTTTCCCAGCCCTGCGGAACCGGCTGATCCCGAGCCGGGGGCGGCAGGAGCGGCCCCAGTTTATCCCCCCCGGGTGCGGGAGGATCCCAAACTTCCCTGCCCGGGCCGGCAATTCCCGTCCGGCGCCGCTGGAACGCGGGGCTGCTCCCGGGAATGTGGGAACAGGCACCGAGTGGCCCTTCCCGTGGGTTGTTTTCCTGGATTCCCAATGGAAAATGGGAAAACAAGGATTTTTGGCGCTTCCCATGGTTTGTTTGTCTGGATTCCCAGTGGAAAATGGGAAAATGAGGATTTTTGGCGCTTCCCATGGTTTGTTTTCTTGGATTCCCAGTGGAAAATGAGGATTTTTGGCTCTTCCCATGGTTTGTTTGTCTGGATTCCCAGTGGAAAATGGGAAAATGAGGATTTTTGGCCTTTCCCACAGTTTGTTTTCTGGATTCCCAATGGCAAATGGGAAAATGAGAATTTTTGGCTCTTCCCATGGTTTGTTTGTCTGGATTCCCAGTGGAAAATGGGAAAATGAGGATTTTTGGCCTTTCCCACAGTTTGTTTTCTGGATTCCCAATGGCAAATGGGAAAATGAGAATTTTTGGCTCTTCCCATGGTTTGTTTGTCTGGATTCCCAGTGGAAAATGGGAAAATGAGGATTTTTGGCCTTTCCCACAGTTTGTTTTCTGGATTCCCAATGGCAAATGGGAAAATGAGAATTTTTGGCTCTTCCCATGGTTTGTTTGTCTGGATTCCCAGTGGAAAATGGGAAAATGAGGATTTTTGGCCTTTCCCACAGTTTGTTTTCTGGATTCCCAATGGCAAATGGGAAAATGAGAATTTTTGGCTCTTCCCATGGTTTGTTTGTCTGGATTCCCAGTGGAAAATGGGAAAATGAGGATTTTTGGCCTTTCCCACAGTTTGTTTTCTGGATTCCCAATGGCAAATGGGAAAATGAGAATTTTTGGCTCTTCCCATGGTTTGTTTGTCTGGATTCCCAGTGGAAAATGGGAAAATGAGGATTTTTGGCCTTTCCCACAGTTTGTTTTCTGGATTCCCAATGGCAAATGGGAAAATGAGAATTTTTGGCTCTTCCCATGGTTTGTTTGTCTGGATTCCCAGTGGAAAATGGGAAAATGAGGATTTTTGGCCTTTCCCACAGTTTGTTTTCTGGATTCCCAATGGCAAATGGGAAAATGAGAATTTTTGGCTCTTCCCATGGTTTGTTTGTCTGGATTCCCAGTGGAAAATGGGAAAATGAGGATTTTTGGCCTTTCCCACAGTTTGTTTTCTGGATTCCCAATGGCAAATGGGAAAATGAGAATTTTTGGCTCTTCCCATGGTTTGTTTGTCTGGATTCCCAGTGGAAAATGGGAAAATGAGGATTTTTGGCCTTTCCCACAGTTTGTTTTCTGGATTCCCAATGGCAAATGGGAAAATGAGAATTTTTGGCTCTTCCCATGGTTTGTTTTCCTGGATTCCCAATGGAAAACGGGAAAATGAGGCTTTGCCTTTCCAGGTTGGCCCAGTGAGGGCTCCTCTGGAATTTCATTCAGGAATGCTGTCCCTGCCCAGGATGAAAATCCCCCGGGAAGCGAATCCTGCCCCATCGTGCTCTGTTCCCGACAGGAGGGACAGGATTCCGAGATCCAGAAAAGTTTATTTTGGGATTTAACTGGGGCAGGACTGACCCCTTGGAGCCTGATCCTCTCTCCCTGAGCCTGCCGAGGGCCGGGAATCCAACGGGGATTTTCATGGAATTCCAGGGATTTGGGCTCCGTGGCAGGAGCCCGCGGAGGGGTCGGACTGGACTTCAAAGGTCATTTCCATCCCAAACTGGGCTGTCCGGAGGAGCTGGGGCTGCCCCTGGATCCCTGGGAATGTCCGAGGCCAGGCTGGAAAATCCTGGGATAATGGAAGGTGGGAAGGGGGTGGGGCTGGAGGAGATTTTAGGGCCTTTCCCAAAACCGTTCCAGGGTTCCGTGACCTCATCCCCAGGCTCACAACACCCTCGCCATCCGGATGTTTCCCAAAAGAACCTCGTTTTCCAGGGGATCCGTTGGGATGAGCCCTCGGGGGGCCTCAGATCCCACGGAGAGCACGGAACCCGCAGCCTGAACCGCGCTGATCCCATTGCCCGGAATTCCCTGGATTTCTGTGGGATTGATCTTTTCCTTAGAACGGCCAAAGGCAAAGGTGTGGGAATGGCAGAGGGAGGTGGGAACTTCCCAAGGAGGCCACAAGGAAAAAGAGCTCACGGAGCAGCAGGAGAGCTGCTCACTGGAATAAACCATGGAATAAACCACGGGAGAAATCATGGAATAAACCATGGAATAAACCATGGGAGAAATCATGGGAGAAATCATGGAAGAAACCATAGGAGAAATCATGGAATAAACCATGGAAGAAATTATGGAAGAAATCATGGAATAAACCATGGAAGAAATCATGGAATAAATCATGGAAGAGATCATGGGATAAATCATGGAAGAAACCATGGAATAAATCATGGAAGAAACCATGGAAGAAATCATGGAATAAACCATGGAATGTAACCATGGAAGAAATCATGGAATAAACCATGGAATAAATCATGGAAGAAATCATGGAAGAAACCATGGGAGAAATCATGGAATAAACCATGGAATAAACCATGGAAGAAATCATGGAAGAAATCATGGAAGAAACCATAGATAACCCCTCCCTGTGGTGCCTTTGTTCATTAAAACTTATGTGGTTCAGTATAAAATTGAAATATAAAATAAAATTAATATAAAATAAGATAGAATAAAATAAATATAAAATAACTTCTTTATCTAAACCATAAACCCCAGCAGACGTTGGTCCCATCCCGATCCTTTGGGATCATCGGTGATTTTGGGATGGTCGGAATTGGACCCTGGGCATAAAATGGGAAAAGCTGGGGTTGTTTTCCAGGAATTTGGGAGAGGTGGGAGCGAATCCTTTTCAGTCTACCGCGGGAACATTCCAGGGAGGAATTGCTGCGCTGGCTGAGGGAAGAACTTCCCACTTATCCCAAAATGTTCCTGCGAGTGGATTCCGCATCTCCCCCTTTTTCCCTGCGTGCCTGTGGAAGAACCGGGATCGTCCGAGCCATTTCTCCCGAAAAATCAACATTTTGTGGCTGGAAATCCACGGCAGAAGGTGGCGGATCAGCACAGCGGCATTTCGGGAATGCTGGGAATTGTGGGGATGGGAAAGGGAATTCTTGGCCAAGGCCGGCCCCTCCAGGCACGGATCCAGAGGGAGAAATTCCTTCACAGCCAAGGCTGCGCCGGGAATTTTCCCAATGGAATGGAAATAGGAAGCGCTCCAGCCTGGTGGGTCCGTGCCAGCAACTCCGGACTTTAAAGCAAGTTAAAGATTAAAAAAATAAAATAAAATCTTGGTTTGCATTATTCATGGATGGAAACGATTCCCACAAGCGCTCCCGGGGGGTCTGTCCTGCCTCCCGCCCGCCGGAATTCCTGGGAATTTATCGGTGTGGAGGGGACGGATCCCGGTGTGGGTTTAAATCAGGGCAGGGATCCGTGCTGTGATTATTCCCTTTCCACACGTTCCGCCTTCCCGGGGAAAGAGGGACCAAAACTTCTTTGAATTCAGCAAATCCTCCTGGCTGGAGAGGGGCAGCGCTGGGAAATGTCACAACATTCCCGTCCGACCGTTAAAAATGAGGATTTTGGGAGCGCTCCAGTGTTCCAGCAGGAATTTGGGAGAGGGGGTCTCTGCTTAAAGCAGATTTTTCCTTGGAAACGGCCCTGAAGGAGAAGCGGGAACTCCAAGGACAGCCCCGATGCTGGAGCCGCTCCCGCCTGACCCACGGGGTTTTCCCTTCCCTGGAAACCCAGGAGCCGCCGGTTGATTCCAGCCTGAACTAACAAGTGATTTTTCCGTGATTTTTCCCAGCTCAGCCATGGAAACGGGAACCCCTGGCACGGCGGCGCTGGAGGGGCGGGATTCGGGGAGCCACAGAAGTTGATTTTGGGGATTTAGCTGAGGCAGGGCTGACCCCGNAAAATAAAAATAATGAAATGAAATAAAATAAAATAAAATAATGAAATAAAAATTTAAAAATATTAAATAAAATTAAATAATGTGATAAAATTAAAATAAAATTATATTAAAATTAAAATTAAAATTAAAATAAAA
>VXAD01009642.1:0-60685 GCA_013399195.1 Dicrurus megarhynchus
TCCCCGGGCCGCGCGGGGACGGCGGCAGCGGTTTAACGGTCGACGCGGCGCGCTGCCAACGGCCGACAGCCGCGGCCGCCCATTGGCCCGCGCCGCCGGGAGGCGGCCAATGGGAGGCGGCTGCCAGCGGCGCGGCGCGCGGGAGGAGTGCAGGGTTAGGACGGAGCGGCGCGGGCCCGTCCGGCTCAGGCCGGGGTGCCGTGAAGGGGAGCGGCCCGGGGACAGCGCCGCAGCCCCTCGGCACGCACGGCTCCCGCGGCTTGCTGCAGCCTCCCTGGCAGGCAGCAAGGCTTCGTGGTTTCCCCCCGTCCTGCCCTACAGCCCCGGCAGGGGGGACAAAGCCATCAGCTGACGGAAGGGGTGATGTTGTTAAAAAGCATGTGCACAACACAGACTGCATGGAAATTCCGTGGCCGAGATTGCAGCCGTGTAATATCCATCTCAGAGTTCACAAGCCTGCAGTTCACTGGGGAGAATCTTGGGAAGCACCAGGCGCAGGGGGAGAGGGTGAGTTAAGTCTAACTTAAATGCTTCTGCCCCTGAAAGAATAAACAGAAGGAAGTAAAAGGTATGTGGAAAGTTGAAATCTGCTAGCTTGTGACTGGGTTTCCCAGCAGCTCCAACGGAGGACTTTGAGTGCTGGTAAAGTCATGGACACTGGTGTCTCCATACCTGGCACTAGTGTGTTCAGCATAAATGGTATTAGCAGCCGGCACGCAGCACCACGGGCAGTGGTGATGTGGGAGAAATTGGAAGTGCCTTGCAAGGGGAACGACTGTGGAACAGCACAGAATCCAGGCCGAGGTGATTCACAAGACAAGTGGCATCGCAGCGTGGCCACAGCGGTGTGGCCACTTGTGTGCCCTCCCACCACCTGTGGGTGCCAGGTTCAGAGCAGATACGCATGTGCTAGGGAGGAGGGGGAAATAGCAGCCTCCCCTTGGGCAAAACGGGCTGCACTGGCCTGGGGTGGAAAGCAGCTACAGTACATGGTTTGCCTATGGCATGAGACTAGCTGAATCTGCAGAGATAGGAGCACCTCTCCTCCAAGCAAGTGGCACTCTGGAGGATAAAAAGGAATGCCTCTGCTTTTCAGCATGCTTTTGCTGTGTGTATGCTACATATGCAATGAATGTCCCAAATTTCCTTTGGCTTACAACTGCCTTGCAGCTGACTCTGATAAAAAAAAAATTAGAGCAGGACTTAAACCATACGCAGAACTGGACACAACCCTCTCAGGATGAAACATTTGGATCGGCTGCCCTTAACCCTGATTTGGCAGAAGATTTGGGGTAAATTTCTAGGAGTCTGTGAAAGGTAAATAAAAAACTTGTCCTTCTAGGCTTTTTTTGAGCTTGGAGAACTGAAGACACCTGCTTGCTACAAAACAAAGCCGCCCTTATTTCTAAGCCATTGTGGTGGCAGCTGGGCTGTGTTCAAACAGAGATGCGTAGGAGCTGTTCTCCATGGGAATGCAGGTATCCCTGGGCAAGCTGGCAGGGGTCTCTTCCTCTTCTTTGCTCCTTCCCAAGACAAGGTCAGTCTCCAGGCAGAGACTTCACAGGAGCAGTAGCCCTTAGAGAGAGAAGCTGTATTGTCATCTGTCCCCAGATCTCTGCTGTCTTGGCTGAATTGGTGCTTTGCCTTTTTGTGTGAACATGGCAGCCTCAGCTGCATCTGAGCAGGCTCCCAGTGACACCCTAACTTCACACCATGATGGGGCTTTCAGCTGCTGTAGCACCTGGGGGTGGGAGCTCATGTGAACTTTATGTCCTTATGTGTGAAAATATAATCCATCATTTTTGGGAAGGCCCTGTCTGCTATGTTAACCTGATCCGCCTCCATCCAGGCGTGCCCTTTGCAGAGGCCATCCACCCCTCCTCAATCCCCACAGAGGCACAGCAGCCAGAACACAACTGGGTGTCCATAGCCATGTCTGTACAACCAAGGGATGCATCCCTAGACCAGCCCTGCAAATCAAGGGGTGAATCTACCCTGGAAAAGCCTACACGGATTTAATTGTGTGTGGCATGTCTGCCTGGGCAGTTTAGAGAAAAATTCTGCTTAATGGTGAGGGATGCATGGTGTGACAGCAGGCAGGGCAAATTAAAGAAAATACTGGTTTATTCTCTGTGACTCTCTGTGAACTATACTGCCATGCTGATGTGAAACCATGTCCCAGTATCACCAAAAGACATGAAATGCAGCATGAACGTTCAATACGATTAAAAATAGAGAGGTGCAACTGCTCAAGCCAGTCACCACTCAGTGGGATGGGAATGTTTATTCAAGAACCACAATAAATTGGAATAAATGCCACTCCACCATTTCTTCCATCTTTTTTGGAAGCTTCTGGCCCTGCCAAGCATGGAGTTGAAGCTGCCAGAGTTGGCAGATCTCTGCTCTTACACAGCTTGTCAGCCCCATGCCATTATGGGCCTGTTTTTCTGCATCTTGCAAGAAAGAAATAAGAAAGGCACACTGGGAGATAGAGGAAATCTGCTTTGGGAGATAACCAGAAAAGGAGGAAAGGTCTGAATTATCATTACAATCATCTTCATTTGTCTCATTGAAACTGTTTCTCTTTAGTGCTCAGAGAGCAAAATCAGAGATAATTCACATTTTGTCCCCTGGCAGGTCCTTGGAGACTCATAAAGAAAAGCAGGCCTTGAAAGAGGAAGAGCTGTACTCTGTTCAAATCCAAAAGCTGAGGCATGTAGCTAATACCAAACATTACTGGTGGCTTTCATTCCTTGGGCCTTTGTAAAGGGCACTTAACAGAGCAACTAAGTCTGGGCCAGCTGATTCGTGACTCAAGGATGTGAGGGATTTTCATGTAAAATCTTGAGAGAGCAAGAGCTGGGACTCGCTTCAGTGGCCAGGCTGGGCAAGAGTTGGGTTTTGCAAGCAGCAGACTGAACAGGGTCCTGCACCAGGACAGTTTTCAAAGCAATCCAATTTGGAATGCAGATTTCTGACCTTCTGCCAATATCTCAGTGGAAAATCTATGCCCTAAGCAGCAGATAGGAAATTAAACTTCAGCTCCGATGCTGAGGGTATAATTTTCACCTCAGCAGTGGAGCTGCAAAAACCAGTCTCTGGAGAACGGGGAAATCCTTCCTAGGCCACAAAGAGCAGTAACACCTCTCAGACCGTTCGTCACTACTGGGGTAGCCTGGATTAACACCATACTGGGGTAGAATGAAGATGTGATGCTGGTGAACCAGGGGTGAAAGCCCTGTATTTCCAAAGACAAGGATGGATATCTGACTGGTCAGAGATCAGGCACTCACTTTAACCATGGGATGAAAATCACAGCTGAAGGAGAAAAGGAAGGCTATGAAAACCCTTTCCCAAAACCTGGCTCTCCAGATATCCCTTCTTCAAGCTGGACTTCTCCACAACAAGACCCAGCAGCCAAAGATCCTGTAGCTGGTAAAAAGAAGTTGAAATGTGGAGATGCATGGTATCATGTACCAAGTAATGTCAGAAGCTTCTGAGAAGCAAAGATCCCATATTCCTTTGAAGCCAGGAAACCTATTATGCCCTGAACTCCTGCTGTGAAAGCTCCTGTGTCTGAGATCAAGCAGACATCTGCACCCCAACGTTGGAGTGGTCTCTGCCAAAGCTGGTGGATTTGGGAATCCATTTGCTGGACATTTCTGGACAGGGGAGATGATGGATGGCCTCATGGGTTTTAGGGCTTAGAGGAACCACTCTGGTAATCAAATATAGTTCCTTACAGAGCTGAGTGCCTCCTGCTTCAAATTTGTCATCTGCAACTGAGCTCAGTTTAAAGGCTCCAGATGCATCCAGCCCTTTCAAAAAAAAATAAAAACCCAAAAAACAACCAACTGCTGTAGAAGAGAAATAGTCACCAAACAAATGAGTCACTGCAAAGAGGGACTTTCTAGCTTAAGCCTCCAAAATGTTTTCTCAGGCTTTTTGCTCTTGGGTGAACAAGTCCTCGCTACCAGAGATTTTCCTGAGAACAAATCCAAGTCACCTTTTAATCTATGGAGTGTGGTATGGCATGGCCACCCTGCTGAGTTGTTCTGCAGGCAGGGAGAACTGGAGGAGTTACCTAATGATGGCAGGTTGTAGTCAAGTAACTCCATGTTAGCAGCATATTCAAAGATTAAATTATCTTTCTGTGTAATTAATTGCTTTTATTATTATTTGATTATATTAAATAGGTTTTAACATAATCAAATCACAGGTGGAAGTGAGTGATTCCTGTGGCAAAAGAAGTTACAGCCCTGCTATAGTGGCCAGTGCTGCAAAGCGATAACGAAGACTGTGTGAGCCTTAGAAAATCAAGATAAAATCTACAGTGGCTTGGCTTCTGGACATCCTTTCAGACAGGGCCTTATTTTGCAGATATAGAATTCAGTACAAGAAGCAACCTCTTAGTATCCATCATGGTTTTATGTGCAACAACAACAAAAAAGCATCAGTGAGATCTTCCCTTTTTGTCCCTTAACCTTGATGCTAAGTGAATTTTCCCATGTATGGTGTTCTCGATATACAGGAAACCCTTCACAAGTGCCCAGTATGTGTCCCAGCACAGATGCAGTCCCCTGCTCCTGCCTGGATCCTCACAGCACCAGGCTTTCTCATGCCAACCCTTCTCTCATGCCTCTGCTGCTTGATACTCCCCTGCTTCGCTCCTCCTTTGCCTTCCTCCTGTCTCTCTCCGAAAGGGTGCACACATCTGGCTTGCCTTTATTGTGTGATAAATCTCACCCTGCATCTTGGGTTCATTTTCTGAAAGTTTTGAATGGTGTCTTGGAAATGCTGTTGGACAATAGGAGCTCTTTGAACCCAGGCCAGCTGGACGGTACTCCTTGCATTGCAGCTGACATGCAGGCTTTGGCGGTCTTTCTCAGCTCTTTCCTCTCTTTTCTTTACAACATTTGAGTTGTCCTCAAACTTTATTTTTGGAGTGGGCAGTGCATTTCTGAATCTTTTCATCATTGTATTATTATTAATTATGGTCATGACTATTTCTCTTTCTGCTGGCACTCCTGGGTGGATCTCTCCTCTCTCACTTAATATCTTGGGTACGACTACCTTGGCCACAACCCACTCGAGCAGTGACTCAGAATCCCTGGCCCGTTCCCAGGAGAGATGCAAGAGTTTTGCCAATTGGTTTTAAAAGAGGCCATCGTTTTCCAGAGCTACTCTCTCACTCAACAGAGCTGAGCTGGGTGGAAAAGCTCAGCTCTGTGGTTCCAGGGAGTCCATCCCTGGTGGACAGGCTGTCCCTGGGTTATTATGAAAGCAAAGCCCCACTCCCTTCGTGTGCAAACAGGACGACTTCTGAACCAGGCAGTAGGATTCTCCGCTGAAAATAATTTTGCTCCCTGGGGGTCACTGCACTCAATTTCCCCATTCCCAAGCCCCTGGAGGAAACAAAGCTAAGGGAGGCAGGCATGTGGGCAGGATGAGGCATTGTGAGGGAGGGAGTACTGGATGCTCAGGTCAAACTGTTACCTAATGTATCATCACACGGCTACCCACATCTTGAGTCAGAGTGGAGAATGGCATAATCTGAAGCAGGCCCCCTATTGCTGGGTTTGAGGTTTGCTTGCAGCAGTGGTACATGGTAGAGAAATCCCTCTTTATCCTCTGAGCATCTCAGACTTTCCCAACCATGCAGGAAGATGGGAATTGCTCTGATTCTAAAAGCAGGAGGGGATGTATGGCTCAACTGTTTGCCCCTCTACACATTCAGTTTATGTAGTGAAGAAGGCTGTTTGGCTCCTATGCGGCTCCTGTAACTTAAAGACCTTCAAACAATGTGCTCTTATGGAGGCAGACATACGAATCTTCTTCATTTCTTCATTTTCACAGGAAAAAAAGAGATGGCTCATCTTGGTGAGGCATGGCTGTCTCCCACAGAACATGGTGGGAACCTGAGTGAATCCTTCTGACTAGACTGCACTGCCTCCTGCAAATGGCACTGAGTGATGGAGGGAAGGAAATGACAAGCCTTCCACTATCAAGAGTGGGCACTTGGCAATGTCAGACCAGGTGCTTCCCAGCCTCCCTTCCTATGTGCTGGGAAGCCCACATGCTTCACAGGGCAGCCGAGAGGCCTGTGTTCTCTGGTGCTGGCATTTGTAAAGAAGAGGGACTGAGATCATCAGTTGCTTTTTACTCACATCTACCAAAGGGAGGGATAGGTCTTGGGTTAAGTAAAACTCTCCTTCCTCCTGTTCTGCTGCAAGATCCAGGGAAGCCCACGAGCATCCAGGAGCAGCAGTCCCGCCAGCCCTCTCTGTGCTGGTGTTGAAGGCTGAGCCGACTCTGGAGCTCAGCTGCCGCGGTCCAAGCACCAGGCAGAGGTGTCACTCTCTCTCCAGCTGCAGCACGGTGCAAACCACAGCTGGCTCCCCATGTGGAGCTGCCTCTCCCGGGCTGGCAGGCTGGCTGCAGCTGGCCTCTGCTCCCACCGGCAGGGTGGCATTGCTGCTTCTGCCTGAGGAATGCAAACCGCCTGAGCTGCTCTTGAGGATCGGCCAGGAAAAGTCCACAAATAGCAACAGGAAATCAAAATGCCCGCTCCAGACATGCACTAGATATGAGGCCATCCAGCACAAGGAGAAAAATTAAATGCTGGACAATGAAGATTACATCATGCTGTGGATGAACACGTGAGCCCATCCAGATGGGGCCATGCCAACAGGTCCAGATGGCTCAGGAATGCTAACTGCATAGCTACCTCTCTCGTCTTTGGTTTTTCTTCCCTCTTTCTTTCCCTATTCTCCATCTCTTCTGGCGTCCTTCACTCTTCCCTTTCCCAGAGTAAGTAAATAAATCCTCTGACAACTCTGTGTAATTCAATTTCATCAAATATCAGAAAGGCATCTGAGAGCAGCGGATTGGGCAACTGGTCTGGACATGGGTCTCCAGCACTTACTTGTAGGTATCAAGGCTGCTGGGTGACCTCACCACACTGTGTAGCTGCTGGGCTTGACACAGTAATGTGTGCCTTCACCTCACCTGGGACTTCAGCTCCAGGTCACAAAGGAGGAGGTTGCAAGGGCTGTTCTCCTGGAGCCTGAAGCATGCAAGAAAATTAAGAAATCAGCATTGCTCCTGCTCTGCTGCAGCTCACCCCAGCTGCTTACAGCTGCCACTGACTGCTCACAGTGGCTGCAGCTACAAGGGGAGGGAGGAAACAGTTTTGCTGTCCTAGCTAGCAGCCTCTACCTACCACCCTGGTACTAATTATCTGCAAAGAAAGGAGCGCAGCAGCCTCTGTTCAGCCCCAGTATTGACCAGAGCAGCATCTGCTGCTACTCAGCTCTCTCCCAGCATGATAAAAAAGGGCTCAAAACCATGTAAGAAAAAAGTGAAAGGTATATGCTTTGCCGGGTCTGGAAAAGGGCTGCAGGCCATTTGCTCATTAATTACTGCTAATCCAGCAGCTGGACTGCTGCCAACTATATTTGACAAAACCTGAAGAGCAGGAGAAGCATCAGAGGAAAAGCAACCTCTGCATCACTCTTCCCAATGGATGAGGGTGATCCTAACTTTACAACAGGCCAGAGCTACTGCAAAGAAAAGGCACCTCCAAAGAAAGGGAAAGTGCAAAACCATGCGCTGAGGAGCAGGAAGGACTGACATGGGTCTTGAATGTCCTGCTAGGGACTGATAAAGCCATGACATTCTGGTATTTTCAGCTTGTTACCTCCTTCTCATTTATAGACCAGCAGAGACATAGTTTGGGAGCCTGGGAACTCAGCCCAGCTCTGACCATGCAGCAGTTTGGGGCAAAAATGTAACAGGGTGCTCTCAGCAAGTTGCACCAAACTGAGGGAAAAGTTGGGTTTTGTGCCTGAGTCAGATTTGGTTGTACAGTGGAGGATGAGGTATGAGTACACTGGATTTATAAAGCACAAATTGTTTGGTTTTCAGTAAGGCCCAGAGTGGTCAGGCCAGCAACAGCATGGGCCAAAAGTACTTCAGTTTAAATCCTGTTGCTGACCAACACAGTCATTCATACTGACACAGAAAGATTACTCTGGATTATCTTGAAGTATCTGAGGTCAGAGTGAGACACGTGCAGTCCGCAGGGATAAGGAACAGGAGAGAGGTGAAGGATAGCTGGGATATCAGTGGAGAATAGATCAGCCAAACTGAAAATGTGGCAAATATCATGTATAGCTGCAGTGTCATTCAAAAAGAGTCCAATCAGGGAAGCAAAGTAATAGCTCCTATGAACCTTTCTTGGCAGATACTTACTAGTAAAACCTCAATCTAGTCTTAGTTTTTGTTAATCTGCTTCACCCATTGATGACGCTGCTCCTTTTCAGTAAGAATAAGGATGTGCAGTTTTTTACAATGAGCAAAAGCTGCATCACTGCAAGTGACACCCTGAGGATCACACACTAAGAAACTAGCGGAGCTGGGACTAAAATACAGTTCTCCTATTCCCAACAACCTCACTGCACCACTGTCCATAAAGACAGGAAAAACACAACGAAAACAAACCCAACATCATTCAATTGGCAATTCAGTATTTGTGGCTCAACAGCACCTCATCAACTCTGAGTCTGCCACATTTGCTTGGAAAGAAGAGCCGCATTTCCAGCAGTCCCTGGGCAAAGAACTCTCAGATTGAGAGACTGAAAAGTCTTTGAAAGAAACCTTCCATCAACAGTCTTTACAAATGTCAGAGCTGGTTTCCTCCTCCCTGAGCTGCCTGGCTTGCAGTCCTTCCTCCCGGGACAGCAGTGGGCTTAGCCAAAAGCACCTGCCCAGCTCCTTCCTTCAACTGTCATGAATTTAGCAGACTCATTTAACATCAAGCTGCTCTGACATGCAACAATTAACTCTCAAGGCTCTGGAACTGGGTCCTCTTCTTCATCCTGGTCTCCCTCTACCTCTTTCTCTTTCTGGAGGGGACAGCTCTCCTCAGAGTAGAGAGAGGGCTGCAAATATTGCAGAGCCAGGAGCAGGTTCTCATGGTGGATCCCCTGCACCTCGAACAGCAGAGATGGGTTATTCTTGAGCTACAATGCTCCCCCTGGACATGCCATGGCATCAAGAGGAGGAGCCAGTGACCCCATGACACTGTGGTGGGGAGTCAGCACGGGGGATGTTGTTTGGGCATTGGTCTAAGAAAGCTCACCTGAAGGAGAGATGCTGACAATCCAATAGGAATGTCCACAAGCAGTGTTGCATCCAGTTCCCTCTTGTGTAACACAGTGTCAGGCCCAAGTTGTAGTACTCCAGCCATAGCTGCCAGGTTCCTCCCAAGGGAGCCCTGACATTCCTGTTGCAGGGGAACTCCTGACACAGATTGCTCAGCTGAATGCATTATGTTTTGCATGTATTCTAGGAAAAATGCTAACTGCATTTTGAGCAGGCTTTGCTATTCAGGTCAGCCAGACTGACCTAAACGAACATTTTTCCTAATCAAGACAAAGTCACAGTGTAAAGAAGCCAAAAGCAACTTCGCTGAGGTAGTCAGGGGTGAATTTCCTCTGGAACAGCCTGGACAGTGATCGTAATAAATGACCTCACATAAAGCATCACCTTTGAGCTCTAAAGATGGTAGTAATTACTCCAGTACTGGTTTAGATTACGTACTAGTTTCAGGGAGAGTAGCCTTGCTTAGTGCTGTGTGGGGAATTTCTGCAGTCTTAGAAAGTGAGAAAATAAAATAGGACAAGAAAGAAAAGAGTGAAAGAGTTTGTCGATATGTGCACTTCTAACCTTCACGAGATCTTGTTCTGGCTAATCAATGTGTCAAGATCAGTGTCTAGCATCTATCACTTGGACACAGACCAGACCAGAGCAGCACCACATGATTTCAAAGGCAGATAGCCCTGGACAGGTTTAAGAAAATAAAAATCAAAGGAGAGATACAAAGAAAGAGAAAAGAAGGTGGGTAAAGAAGTCAGAAAGGGGTGGGTGAGAGGATAAGGCTGGAGTGTTCAGGTCAGTTCAGGAAACTACAGGAAAGGAAAACTTTGAATGATGTAACCCTACAGGAAAGCAGAAGTAAAATTTGTTTTCTTGAGCAGCTGGAAATGAGTTAGATAGATGTAAACACTGCATGGCAGCTGTGGGGAACAACTGGATTGAAAGACACAGCCTGCCTTTCAGCATGCTACCTGCAGTCCCCTGCCACTCTGGTCATGCCCTTGGCTCTTCACAACCTTTCAGCTATTTCTGCTCTGAGGAACGTTGCAAAACATGCAGACACCAACCCAAGGAAACAACTTCCAACACAAGTTAAGCTCCAGATACAGGAAAAAGTAAGAGCAGAGCTCCCTGCAAGCACCCACTCTGTCATAGTGCCAGGCTGAAAATTGGATCAATTATTTCAGTCAGAGGATACCAAACTACATTGAGGGTGCTTGCACAGAAGTCACCTGCTGCAGCAGGACAAAGATGGTGCCAGCATGGGGATCAGCTGAGAAATGTGGCTTTGGTTCCACCCTTCTTCTCACTTCTCATCTCCCATGTGGAGACTTGAAGTCCCCGCAGTTCAGATGTGTAAATACAGTCCCTGGCAGAAAGCTGGGATTGTTAGGATGTAGTAATCCCAGGACTAAGATTGGCTTGAAGTTGAGGACCTAACATACTTGGCTCCTTCTGAAGAAGAACAATGCTGGCCACAAGGTTGCCTGTGAAGCATAGGTGACTGCATTGTACCTTGCTGCACAGACCTGGAATTTCCCTGGGAAATCTTGGAGCCAAATTAGGCCAAGAGACAGGTTTTGGGCATTTCTTAGGTGAGCTGTATTGGCTTGTTTCATTGCTGCTGCCTTACCTGTTTTCCTGTAACTCTGCAGCAAGGAGAGTCACCAACTGTCTTTTGTGAACCATCTGGTTTCTTACAGTGGACTGTCCACAACAGGACAAGGATGCATAAGCTTTAGTGGGTTGACTCATCCCTTCCTTGAAATGCACTGGTACGAGTGAGTCTTGAGAATCAAATTGCTACATCAAGAACATTCCTGCCTGTGGTTATGCGCAGAGAATCTCCCATGTGACTGTCCCAGAGACAGCTCCAGAGAGTTAAGCATTTTCATGTGCTTCCTTTAACACTGAGAATTCTTTGAATAGTAAATAAGTAATTAATAAATGCTAATTAAATACTACCTTAAAACCTAAGGAGAAATGCTTAGAGAAAAAGGGAACAAGCACAGGAATAATATTTCTCAGAGGAAACACAACACTAAGTCACAGAAGTGTCAGCCTGGCCATATTTTAAATAGTGCAGCTACAACTGTGGCTATGAAATCCCTAGTTCTAAATTCCCCTTTAAGGGGTTGCTTCAGAAAACGCTCTTCTTTCCTAATCCCTGCTCTACCAGAGACAGCTCCACTCCAGGCTTCAGCAGAACAGTGCAGCACCAATGGGACCAGCACAGCACCAGTCATGGATGAGACCAGAGCAGCATGGGATGGGACTAGTGCAGTATCACACGAGCTCCTGGATAGCAGAAGACATTTTGCATTGATGAACACAACACATTTCATGAAGTTCAGAAGCCACCACACACAGTATGGTAGCTTCTGAAGCCACCATACAGAACAAGCTTGGCCACTTGGTGGTACCAGGAGGAGGTACAGTGGGCCTTAGAGGTTTTCTCCAGTCTGATCTATACGAATGAGACCCCAGGTTTGTCCTTCTCTGAAAGTGGTGGTGGCACTGAATAGCTGCCTTATGCCACAGGGGATGAGGATCACCTGGCAGACATGGCCTGAGCAGTACACAACTCCAGCATCTCCCAGCTGGTGCTGCTGACACCCTCCCTTGGTGGGAGTGGACTGTGTGCACAGATGTACTTCCACCTCCTGCCAAACCCTCCCTTTGTTTACTCTGCAAGCACTTCACCAAAGACCTTCCTGCTTCTCCCCACCAAGATGATGGCTCTGTCTCCGCTGATTAACCCTGTTTTGGACGTATGCCGTCCTGCACTCTTGCTCTAAGTTGCAGTCTCTGTCCTAGTTCTGGCCCAAGAGCACAGTTAAGGGGTTCTCCCGCTTTGGCTGAGATGATAATTTAGGACAATGGGTTCCCAGCACATGCAGGCAGTTGTCCAACAGATGAATGTGTTTATTTAGGAAGAGTATCCCACATGTTTATAAATTTCCTGGCAGGTAGGACACACAAATGATCCACAGTCTCTGGACAAAGTATTGACCTAGAGTCTTCTAAATGAAGTTCAAGTCTCTTTCCCTCTTCGTTACCAAAAGGGAAATATTTTTCCTGGTGGTGACTCTATGGTGATGATGCTCAGAGACCCAGACTCTGAAACCCATGGACCCGTGTTCAGCTCTGGTTTCATCCCACTGCTAGCACTTCTGCAAGTGTAAGTCCCACCATGAGACAGTAAGGAACAGCAGGGACTCAAAGTGGAGGAACCATGAGATGGATCCAAAGAGACTAATGAGATAGAAAGATATGGTAACTATTATCTTAGGATTCATTTCCATCAGGCCAGGTCTGACAGCCCCATCAGGTTTCTGTGTATCTGTGCTCCAGACCCTACAGGAATCTGGCTGGCAAGTTCCAACCGAAATGTAAAGAAAATAGCCTTTCCATATCCAGTACTTGGCAGACTAATCATAAATGCATTACTGACCAAATTTTACCAGGCATGGGAATAGAGGGCCAAAATGCTTGCTGCATGTGTCCCTGTGAGAGATTACCATCAGTCCCCGGAGACCCAGTCTCCCGTTACAGCAGAACTTCCTTGTCTAGCAACTGCAAGGGATATCAAGTGGGTGACCAAAACTGCCTGAGCTCTCCATCCTCACTGTGCACTGAGATGGTGAGAGGGAGTTTACAGAGCATGAAACTCACTCAAACCAAAGGTCAGTCCAACACCTAAGCACCACTTAAGTGCTATTTATGTCCCTGTAGAAGGCATAAGAGGAATAAAAGTGTGTACGGGCTTCCTGTGAGTGTGACAGTCATCCATGGTAAATAGCCTCTCTTCATCTTCAGAGGAAGCTTCCCCTATGAGTTTCACCAGCACCACTCTCAGCCAGCTCTCTACGTATAGCTCTGCCACTCTCCTCCTCCTGCACACCAGGACGATATTAAAGGAAAGAGCACACAGTAAGCCAAACATCCAGTTTGCACTCAAGGAGCAAACCCTCAGAGACAAGCAGTTCTTCTCCCCTTCTGCTGTCCCTTTGTAGGCTCAAGAAAATGCCAGTTGTCACACTGCCTGGGCATACAGGATCACACAGTGAAAGAGTGTGTTACTGGGCATTCCCCAGAGGAGCTGGGTTAGCCCTCCTGAGGCAGCCTGAACAGCCATTCTGCAGCTTCTAACAGTGGAGACCTGAGCGAGCATGCAGGTTATTTTCCTGCCTTGATGTCTCTTGAAGGAGGTAAAGTACATGCTTTGAAAAGCATAGAGTCAAAATAAAGCTGTGTTTACATAGATATCAAAAGTCATCTTTGAAGGTGTTTTTTGCACTATAAAACACAGAAACAGAGGGAAGAAACAAACCCACTGGGGTACTGGGTTAAAAAGAAACACATGACTCCTGTTTGGTTGGTTTATTCTGGCTTATTCTGACACCAATGTCACAAACCCAGTGAAGCACAGTGGTGAATCTGACTCAAAAGATAAGTCTTTTGAAGAGTTTCACAGCACTGATAAGAGCTGAACAAGAAAGTAAGAGCTCTCCGAGTGCAGTTGTAATAGACTGTAAGCAAATAGACAGCTGCTTGCAGAAATGATCAAAAATGGTGGACTGGGCAGGACACAAATGGGTGAAATTGATAAACAGGCACTGCATGAAGGGTTAGCTTCATGTATGGTAGGCCTTTCTGGGCAAAAAAGATGAGCAAAGTTGCCTAAGTTCAAGAGCAGTATGTGGCCTCTTGAGCAAAAGGAGACTGACAGTGCTGTTAGCAGCCATCCTATGTAAGCCTGGTTAGCAGAAGCTAAGTGAAGAGAGGCATTTTGTGTCCTTTGGAGATTTCCCCTCCAATTAACAAGCAGATGCCAGTCTCTGTAAGATTAAAAAAAAAAATCCCCAAAATCCTCAGTGATAAATTGGTTCCTTATACCCAGTCTAAACCTCCCCCGTTCCAATTTATGACCACTCATCCTCCTGCCATGCACTTATGAAAGGCCCTGGCTCCATCTTCTCAGTAACTTCCTCAGCTGTGCAGGTAGGCTTCTGCTATGTCCTCCTGGAGCTGCCTCTTCTCCAGCTGACGAAGTCCAAGCCCCTCAACTACTCCTCACAGGAGAAATTCTCCATCTCCCAGCTACCTTGGTGACAATCCCCTTGATGAACTCAGATTTATCCATGTCTTTCTGGTATCAGGCAGCCCAAAACTGGACACTGTACTTGAGACACAGTTTTATGATTCTCAAGAAAAAGGGGATAATCACTTCCCTGTGTCTATCTACCACCTCACTCCTGCTCCTAGCTGCCTTTGCTACTGGGGCACACCAGTGCCCCATGACCCTGGTGGCTCAGTACATCCATCCATCCATCCATCCATCCCAGGGCAGGAGTCAGGATTTGTTTTTGCTGAATTTCATGAGGTTTCCGTCAACCTATTCCTACAACCTGGGCAGATGTCTCTGAATGGCAGCCTCCACACTGATTCAATTTTTTTTTCTGTTGCAAGCACACAGACCTTTCTGAAGATGCATCTACAGATGCGCCTTAATTAATTCTTTGTCACAGCTTCAGATGAACAATACAGAGAACCATTTTTTAAAGACCAGGATGACTCATTAGGACTGCCAAGGTTGAGGAAAAGAGAGTAGTTTAGACACAGGCAATTCTTGCTCCAAGGAGCACAGACTGCTGTAAGGTTCATCCATCTTTTCTTTCTGCTTCCTTTCTGAAAAGAGGAAATCATACTCAGGAAAAGTTTCATACTGACATTTTATGGCCGAAATTCCTGGCCTGTTTTAAGAAAAATGCCTGCTGAACAATATCTGGAAAAGTTTGCCCATCTTTGAAGCAAAAGCACTGGCAACTTTGTGAGCTATTGTGCACGGTGATGCTTTGCACAGTTCTATGTAAAAAGAACTTCTCCACACATTTCAAGATCCCAGGAGATTTGCTGGATTTAGTAAGAAAATCCAAGTGTATTTCTTCCATCCTCCTCATTGTCATGCAGAGCGAGAACAAAGAGGGTGATGTATTATGTTCTGGCTCTTGTATCAGCAACAGGTTTGGTAGGCGAGAAGTGGCTACAGAATCTCTTATATGTATCATCTGCAGGAAGAGAAGGTTTCAGCTTGACTCTCTCAGTCCAGCAGAAATTTGTGGTGCTGGCAGTTGGGAAAAAATCCACAGGGAAAAAAAAAAGCCTTTAAAAATGCGCCTTTCTGCTGTCAGCTGAGCACAACGATGCCTGAGTCACTGCAATGTAGTTAATGAGAAGACAAGGGCAAGCTGCCTCCAGAAGCAGCTCTCCAAGCAGAAAAGCCATTTAAATCAGGCAGGACAGAGCCAGCCTGCCCATGGCCACCACACACTTTAAACACACTGTCCTAGCAGGTGGCACCAGATGGCACTCTTACACAAAAGCTTCTTTTTCACAGGGTCTGCTTGCAGGCAGAAGTTGTGTTTAACTATAAAAAGGTATCACCTATATTGGTTAGGGGTTCCCTGACTTCTGACCGCAGCCCATGTTGCACCTGGGTAAAAGGGCTGGTGCCAATACATATTATTTTCATTTTGACAAAGGAATAAATGATCTTGGCATAAAGCACTTCCTATCAGCATAGCTTCATCCACACTGGATGTGTACAGAATTAGGGAAAGCACAAAACTCCTAGCAACAGGTCTCTCAGATATGAGCAGGCAAGGCAAGCGCTCAGTCTTGGGGTGATGTGCCATTGGAACGTCTGCCTGAACACTTCAGGACTCGGTTGCCTCTGGTAGAGCCCAGTGGAATCAGTCCTTGAGGTACAGTGGTATCTCGGAAATTCGGAGCTGGCAAAATCTCTGAGAGATGGGGCTGCCTGCATAATCTCTTTCCCAGATTCTGTGTGCCTCTGCTTGGTGCAGTGCACTTAATATTTATGCAAATTTTGCATCTCTACTGTCTCCCTCACAAAGGAGGCAGCATAAAAGGCTTTAGATATCTTTTGCGTAGCAAAGCAGAAGTGGATTAATCAGTGGATTCACCCTCTCCCTGTTCCCTGCTCCCACTGCAAGGGCAGTCCTCAGAGGCGCTCACAGTGCTACACCGGGAACGCGGGAGGTGCCAGTACTGTGAAAGGGGAGTAACAAGCCATTGCTCAGGTCTCTGTCCGGGGCAGGCACCCTGTCCCACGGCTGCAGCCGCTCAGAGGCCGGCGGAGCCTCGCGTTCAGGCAGTGCCCCGCTACCCAGCGCCGGATACCCTCGCTCCAAACCACCTCTGGGGTGGGGCCCTTCCCACTTCTGCCTCAGGGCTGGGTCCTGCCTGGCAGAGGGGCTGCAGGATCCGCAGCACAAACTCCCATAGAAAGCTCGGGCTGTACAGCAAAGAGTCTGTGCGTGCTCTCAGGGAGAGCTGCTGGACTGAGGACTCGCCTGACTCCCGGGAGAGGCTGGGCAGTTTCCCTAGAGGTGAACAATGCCCCTTTGGTTTCTTGAGACTGGCAACACATTTTCCTCCCAAGTCACTCTTCCCCCTCACCCTTCTCTCCAAAGTAAATCAGCCCAGCCTAAGCGCCAAGCGGTAGATGCTTCATCTCCCAAATGCCACTCTGAGGAAAAGTTACAGGCAAAGGAGAGCGGAGGCACTGAGCCCAAGGCTCTCCCGACGGCAACCGGCCGTGCCTCCGGTGCTTCCCGAGCTCACACACGGCAGGTCGCACAGTCCCCGCCTGGCACCGCACGCTTCTCCCCAGCCATCAGGCGCATAAAACCGTAGTGCAGAACAGCCCTGAGATTCCCCGGCGGGGTCTCCTCGGGGTAACAGCGGCAGGACCGGTCCAGGGGCGCGCTGGCCGTGTGCGACGGCGGGTACCCGGCTACCAGCATCTCCAGGGCACCCCGGGGCAGGCGGGGCAGGGCGGGGACCGAGGAGAGCCCGCCGCCGTGTCCCGTCCCCGCTGCAGGGGCCGGCCCGCCGGAGCGGGGGTGCTGCCGGCGGTCCCTTACCACATTGCTGAGGAAGTCCGCCTCGCTGAAGTCGCCGAAGTCGAGGAAGCCGGGGCCGGTGGCGGGGAAGAGCCGCTCGCTGGGGAAGGGCTCCAGGATACTGTCCATGCTGCCCGCGGCGCCGGGGCTCGGCCGCCCCCCGCGCTCGGCCGGCCGGGCTCACTGCGGCCGCNGCCCGGGGCTCCCCGGGGCTTCCCGGGGCTCCCCGGGGCTCCCTCGCTCCTCCCGGCCCTGCGCAGGGACCCGAGGGCGCTGCTGGTCCCCGGCAGAGCCGTGTCAGTTTGAAGAACTGAACAAACTCTCCTTCCGGCAGCTGGCCGCCCGGCTTTGGTGGCTCCTCTGCATCCCTCGGGGAGCAGCGCCGGGAAAGATGGGCATTCCGCGGGGTCGGAGTCTGAAGGGCAGCCGGTCGGGAGGTCTCCTTGCCCCGACTCCCTGCAGCGGGCTTTCAGGTAGGCCTGGCTGCAGCAGCATATGTGGTTGCGCTGTAATTAAAGAGTTGGGCACCATTTAAGAGCTTCGGGAAGATTATATGGTTTAAGATAAATAGGATTATGGATCTCCCTGTCCTCTCTGATCATTACTCCAACGAATACTCAGGAAAACCACTTATAATAATCCCGTTGAAGAAGTTCTGATGTTTTATTAATCTGTCCCTGCTTTCATGGCTCCACAGAGAACAGACTGGAGTCCCAGCTCCAAGGAGGGGCTTTCTTGGTCACAAGCATCTGGAAAAAAAACCCCAAAGACAGCAGTGCTTCTCTCCTGGAGGAAACCTGGTTGGAGGTTGCCAGCTGTGAGGGTCCTGGCAAAAAAGTGCTGATTTGAAGCTGGCTGGAGCCTGTGCTTGAACTGGACACAGGGTTTTCATCCATCCAGGCTCTTGCTCCACATTCTCCATGGGTGTCAGAACTAACAGCACAACCCAAGGTGCTCTTTGGCTACTGGTTGCACAAGCAGCCACATCCTGCATACAAAAGCCTTTATACGTACACACACAATGAGCTCTTTCAGTTACATTTACTTTTACCTTATGTTTCAGTCAAGTGTAAAGAGCCTTTGGGTAAAAGGTCAGAGACGTAAATTCAGCCAGGATGGAGTTGTGCTGAGAAAATAATGCTGTTCCTACTTCCTGAATGGTAAAGAAACCTCTCTGTTAATGTGGATGCCAGTGGCTTTAAAGGGGAAAACACAAAAACCTTTGCCACTGTAAGATGGGAAGAAGAAATATGTCCAGACCCTTCAGCAAGAAGTAAACCTGTCTCCAAGCAAGGGGGAAGACGTCTTTCCTGTAACATCCCAGTCAGCAGGGTTCTCAGCTGCAAGGAGTAGATGGACCAAGTCCTGCCATAGCAATGGAGTGACAGCTTCAGGGTCACAGAGCACGGACAGAGCCACAGCAGGGGCAGCTTCACCTCCTGCCACTAACCAAACATGGATATCGCTGCCCTAACTATGAAGACTTGCTGGTGAAACCAAGACTTTCTGGTTCAGTGCCTCGCCCAAGCTAACACAAGGAAGCCTCTTCTCAGGACACACACTGTGTTTATTCCTCAGGCCGAGGAAGCTCAGATGGTGTCAGCGATGGTTTGCACAGCATGGGTGGCAGTGTCATCAGAAAAGGTCAAGCAAAGTAAACCTCACTTGTTTGTCTGTGCTCTGAAGGGAAAATGCTTTGGCACAGTCGGATAGGAGCTGTGAAATCCATTCTGAAGATTAAAATATCTCAGAAAAAAAAAGAAATTGCCTGGTCTGAAACCCTGCTTCTATTCAGTGCTTTTAGTACTGAGCGTAACTGCCCGGATGCAGCTTGTCTGCCTATCACTGCTGCATCTTTGCAGGCAAGAAAGAATCATAACAAGCATCCTGTTTTGGTGTTGAACTGGAGAGCTGCTCTGTCCCATCTTGGAGAGCTCTGATGGGGACCTCCATCCCTAGCACTTGTGTAGAGCTTTGAAACGGACATTTTGCTTATGTCAGACACGAGTGCAGTTCACTTAAGGCAATGGAAATGTCACCTAGGTAGTCACAGAGTGTTGCTGCTGACGCTCTGGAGCCAAAAAGGAGAGGTATTTCTTCAGGCAAGCACTTTTGTGCTCCAGAATAGACCTGGAGACAGGTAAATTGTTGATGGGTGAGGGGAGGTGATTGCAATTCAGAAAAACTCAGATGTGCTGCTGCAGCTGGCCATGCGTGTCTGCAGTGAGGGGAAAAAAGGACAGGCTGAGTGGCACTGCTGAAGCAGAGGCCTGGCAACTGCAGCACTTGGAACACTTGAATGGTGCATCACCCTTACTAGAGCATCTTTAAAAGCAGATTCTGCAGCCATCTCTTGGGACATGGATACAGCAGAGCAGGAAGCAGCCTTGGGGCAGGGGCTGAATTACATGATCGTTCAAATTCCTTTTCAGCCCAGTTTTCTCTGATTTTATACTTAGATTTATTTGCAATCTGATTACAGCAGGAGATTGAAATAGCGATCAAGTATGTTCAGGCTGAACAAGTCAAACTGACAACAGGTAAGGCTTCCCGGCCTCACAATATTTGATACTGCAAATGCACATGTATGATCAACCAAGCTAATTTTATCACTGCTGAGAAGTGAATCATCAGTCCATTTCTCATAAGAAAGGGATCCTGCTCTCCTGTGCTCCATCCTGCCTGGTCCTACTCCCACTGCTTGCTCTTATGCCCATGGAGTGAGAACTGCAAGTCTCTCATCATACCACTTTGCATTTGCTTTGCCTTCATCCTGCATTGTTGTGAGCAAGACACACAAGACAAGGTAAGCAGGCCCTGGGCTTGAACATGTGGACAGCAATCCCGGCCATTCTGCAACATGCAAAGCTGAAGCTTTTGGTTCCCCCACCCAGGACCGTGCCAGGAGGTTTCACAGACTCTTTGAGGATGAGTGTGTCTTGAGGAATGTAGGGTGAAATGCCAGCGATTTTTGGTCTGCTGCATGCAGGCTCTGTTGTTACAGAAGCGGTCATCTGCCTAATGTTTGCAGCCTGGACAGCTGGGTTGGAAATGATTCATTCTGTTAGAACTGCTTTGTTTTGGGGGTCAGGCTGGCTCTTTAGGACTGCCACCAAAGACAAGCTTTTACTTCAAGTCTGTGAAAGATACCATTTGTCCTGTTTATTTTTCCAGTGTTGGTGCTCATATGGATGGAATAGACAGTTCCTGCCACAAGCTATCTTCCTACCCATGAAGGTTTTCTGGTGTCATGCAGGCTCCATACTTTGGCCCTTCAGTAGCTCTTTGCAACAGTCCTGCCTTCATTTCACTTTGTCTTTTGTCTGGATTTGATTACTTCTCCGTATATTGCTTTGGTGTGGTTTTGCTCACTGTTTTGTGCACCATGGACAGAGGGAGAAAGTGCTGCATTGTAGGTCCCTTCTGCTCCTGAAGGCCCACTGAGAACAAGGTGAGGATGGAAATGGGACTTTTCAACCTAGTTCAGAGAAGAGGTACTACAGTCCCCAGACAGGCTCTTAGGAGGCAGGTCATGTGCGATGGCACAAGTAGTTACAGATCTAATCCTTGGGCTGTGATTTCTTCATTTAGGTTTTTATGGGGACAATTAAAAACCCAGGAAAAAGTCAAGATAGGGAGTGATACAGCATAACATTCTCTAGTAAAAGGTAACTTTTGAGGAAGAACTTGCAATTGCTGGAGCTTTGCTTTGCCCTCTGATCCACAGCCCTGCCTTATCCAGGAAATCTGTCTCTCTTTCAATTTCCTTCCAGCGGCTGGTTTAAACTCCCTCTCTTGCACACACACTTCTCCCTCCAGCCAGCTTCAGCTGCTTTCCATTTCCTTCCTCGTCCTGTGTGCACTCCCAGCCAGGTACCCAGCACACCTGCTCCCACCACCAGCAAGCAGCAGTGGGACAGGGAGGGGAGCCAGCACAGAGATCACCCATTGCAGCTCCCTGCTAAAAGCAGAGAAAGGGGTAACACCTGCAAAATCAGAGTGTTCATAGATTTGCTGCCACAACTAAAAAGAGGGAATGAATTGTGTTCTGCATGTTGCTTTGTGTGCAGATACACAGAACATCAAATTAAATGTCTGCCTGCAAGCAGACACATTCCATCAATGGCCACCAAATCCAGGTAGGTGTGAGCCATGCTGGAGCACTGCAGAGAAGCAGACACACGTGTGTGTCATAAGGAAATGTGCACCACAACTTGTGCTTTTTTCCCCCATCTTGCTTAGGAAGTAGAGGGGAAAGTGAAGAGCATATTAATTGCATGTTTGCATATGGCAAGGATCCATGAATACTGTGGTTTCAGTGAGCACCCTAATGCTATGTGGGGAATGAAAGGGAAGCCACAGAGCTCAGCACTGCAATTTTTATTCTTTCTGAGGTAAACTTGGGGCCCTTGGATAGATTTAAATCAGCCTTGCAAACAAGGAGCGAGTGACAGGCATGGAGGGAGGAAAGACCTAGGAAAAGGAAGGCCTTGAATACAAGACACCGGACCCTAGGACAATCCCTTCACAGAACCCCTTTAGACTCCTGGGAATGTGGCTGAGCTGCCTGTGTCTGTATGTCTTTCTGCCAGTATGTCAGAAAGCAAAGTCCCCAAATAGTAAATGGGTACTATAACAAAAGATGAGAACTGAAAACTTACCACTTTGGAAGTAACTGATACAGGAGGAAAATTCTCTTTGTAATTCCTTCACTTCTTCACGGCAGGCTAACAATGTTCCTTTGCCTTGTCATATGCAATCTCCCCTTCCTGCTCTATACCTCAGAAAGAGCACAGGCTGGCATTCTCCCTGGGGAATCAGACAACTTTCAGGCTGACTGGGTGAAGAGTAACTTCAGTATGAGGGCATCTCCTTCCAGCAATTTGTTAGCATTTGAAGACACTATGTGAATGGGAAGCTGCAGGACAGCAGAAGAGGGTGGCTGCCTCTGTTTCCTATGCACTACTTTTTATTTACTAGGCTTCTAGCCTTCATGGTTGCAAGACCTGCTTGCAAAAGGGACCCAAGCAGACTTCACAGGGCTGGAAACAACCTGAAGAGTTATTCTTAGGGGGATGTAGTGCCACATTTCTCCTAACCATTTCCTACAACTCAAATCTTTCCCTAGGAAGGATGAAGAGCTGCACACTCTGACTGAATTTTACCCCAAAAAGGCACCTTGCATCAAGGAGTGGGAAGCAAATGGCTTTGGTACAGGAGGCAGCTGCAGAGCTGCTGGAACAGGACTGGATGAGTCAGGGCAAGGGATGGCAACAACTCTGCTTTGACACACTGTATGTGCCATGTAGAGTCAACTCCAAACTCCCAGTTACCCACATGATGACTAGAGGGCAATCCATGCGGATTTGTGCCACTTGACCCCTCAAGCATGGTGGAGAAGTTGGACACTCGCGTCTTGGCTACATTCAACAGAATCTGCCCTGGTCAGAACCAAGCAGGTACAGCAAACACAGGCTCAGGGGAGTGGGGGGATGATGTTCCCTGTACTGCCGAGGGTTAAAAGCAAGGTCCAGATCCACAAGAAATCCTGTGAGGAGAAAAGCACAACCCAGCAATTCAGGCATGTCTCACCCCCGTTCAAATGACATTGTTTCAGTGCCGTCTGCCTCTCCCCTCAGTGGTAATTACAGACTTTCACTACAGGGGGAAGAGAACACAGTGGAAGAAACCTTCATTACAGACATCTCCTAGAGAAAAGCAACCCCTGTGTAATGTCTCAGGCACGTAGCCAGGATCAGCCACCAAAGCAAAACACATTTAGGACAAAAATAAAAGGGAGAAGTGTTAAGTGATTTGGGAAGATCAGAAGCCCACCAGGTTGGCTGCTGTACAGTGCTGGGTGTGGGCAGCACTTTGGAGGAACTGGAATGCTGCCCTGCTTTTAAGTGGTGTGGTTTGCATTTACTTTCTTCCTTCCTTCCTCTTTCTCTGGGTGCTTGTTTTCCCCCAATGTCTGCATGTGTCCCTTTGTCACCCCTGGCAAACACCAGTGGGCTGGGAATGGATGGTTTCCCTAGGCTTCCTAGCTTGATGTTTGTCAAAGAGGCAGATAAAGCTGTAGGTGTCCTTGGCTGACCTCTCTGCCTTTTGCACACCTACCTTAGGATATACACTCAAGAACAGGCTCCTGGTATTCAATGCTGGGGACTCCTTCTCACCTTGTGTGTATCACAGGGGGCCAAAGTTTGAGTTTTGTTAGAAAGGATGCAAGAGGGTTTTTCTTCCCAGTAGGTTATGCATCTGTTACAGCCCATGACTGTTTCCTATTGCTGTGGTGCATCTATCAGGGTTGGTGTTGACCTACCCTTAGGTGGCTGACACCTCTGGCAAAAAAATGGTCTCATTCCTGCTGCTTTTTTTCCTCATCCCACCTTTCTGTTGACAAGTGGCATAAGTCCAAGCTAAGTTGCTCTTTTTACCCCTGGGCATTCACATGTGTGAAACTGAGAACCACTATCATGGCATGGTAAATGCACTGTTTGTGGGAGAGGTCACTTTAGTGACAGAATTTTCCTACTGAGCCCTTTTTTGTTGGTGGTGGTAACACCTTGTTCTTGCAGGATCTGGGGTTTGACGCTACATTAGAAAGATCCTTCAAACCAATAGGCCTTGTCCCCAGGCAGCTAACAGCAGGGATGGGAGAGGACTGGAAGGAGAAAAACGTTCAATCAGAGAGCTATTAAGATGTGTCTAGGGGACTGGCTGAATTTTAATTGTTCTTTCCTACTCAGTGAGTGAGCACAGGAAAAGATTTACCTTCTGGCCTTTCCATTTGGGCATGTTGACATTTCCAGGCGGCACTTTCCTCTGATGGAGAGGTTTGACGTCAGGTGTGCTGATTAAAGCCTGCAGTGCCTCTGACTCATTTGGCTACGTCCTGTGCAACGGGATTTGTAATGTGTCTCTTGTCTTTCTTTCACTCGTTATGGTTGGTTTTAAATAAATAAAGCTAAGCTCAATTCACAACTTCAGGGAAGATGCAGCTCGGCTCAGGCTCAAATACACATTGCCATGGCAACAGATGCTGTCAGGCACACACAGACATGTCACTCTTGGTGGCAGCGAACTCTCCTGCCCTCCTCTCCCTGCCCAAGCGGTGCACGGGGATGGGGCTGGATGCAGGAAAGTCGAGTGAGGCTGGCACTGTCCACACCACTTGGGCATGCAGTTGTTCTTGGGAGCTGGCCTTGCTGCTCTCCCAGCCTCTGGTCCAGGCAACTTCCCTCTTGTGGAGCAAGAACTACTTTGGGGGAAGCCCTGGTGAATGAAGTTGTCCCTAGTGTGACTTTCTAAACTTGCAAAAAGGAGGGGAGGGACTACCTGGATCAACAAGTCTCATACAGCTGCTGCCAAGCATGGCATGCTCTTCATGCATGGATCGAGATCTGAAATAAAGAAATAAAAATTATCAGCTGCCTTCTGTAAGCCCCACTGAGCAAATCCCTCATGCTTGCTAGAGAGATGCCCAGCAAGGAAACAGAAGTGGGAGACGTGGTTTCTGTAGCTGACTGTGGGGTAGATATGTTAGCCAAGGCAAGGCAAGGCAGTAGAGTCCCTGGTCCTCTGTCCGAGAGTACCTGTGTCTCCTTGGCATACTGAGCAGGTCTCTTTGGTGCTGCCATTTCCTGTGACAGCTTCTGATTAATCAAGACCTTGAGTATAGCAGCAGCCCCAAACATGAAGCATGAAACATGGCCAAAGGCAGCATCACTAAGAAAGAGGCTCTTTGAAGTGCTCAAGAACTCCCTGCCCATGGCTCTACACCTGTGCATCTCTAACATCCACTAATCATACAATCATCAAAGTTGGAAGAGACCTTTAACATCACCAAGTCCAAACATCCAACCAGCAATACCATTGTAACCCTTAAGCCACTAAACCACATCACCCAGCATAGATCCAGATGTCTCTTAAACACCTTCAGGGATGGTGATTTCACCACCTCCCTGGGCAACCTATTCCAATGTCTGACCACCCTAACAGTGAAAATTTTTTTCTGATACTTAATCTGAATCTTCCCTGTCTCAACCTAAGGCCATTTCCTCCGGTTCTTTCACTGCAGGCATGGTAGAAGAGATCAGTCCCCACCTGGACATGCTCCAGCAACTCAATGTCATTCTTAAAGTGAGAGGCTCAAAACTGAATGCAGCACTCAAGGTGTGACCTCATCAGTGCTGAGTACAGGGGGATGATCACTGCCCTGGTCCTGCTGGCTACACTATTCTTGATACAGGCCAAATGCCATTGGCCTCCTTGGCCACCTGGACACACACACTGGATCATGTTCAGCCACTGTTGACCAGCACTCCCAGGTCCTTTTCTGCTGGGCAGTTTTCCAGCCACTCTTCCCCAAGCCTGTAGTTCTGCCTGGGGTTGTTGTAACCCAAGTGCAGGACCCAGCACTTTGCCTTATTGAACCTCATGCAGTTGTCCTCAGTCTATTGATTGAGCCTGTCCAGATCCCTCTGCAGAGCCTTCTTACCATTGAGCAGATCAACACCCCCACACAACTTAGTGTCGTCTACAAATTTACTGAGGGTGCTGTCAATCCCAATGTCCAAGTCATCAATAAAGATATTAAACAGGACCAGCCTGAAAACTGAGCCCTGGGGAGCACCACTAGCAACCAGCTGCCAAATGGTTTTAGTTCCATTCACCACAACTGTCTGGGCCTGGCCATGCAGCCAGTTTTTTTACCCATTGAAGAGACCACCCATCCAAGCTGCGAGCAGCCAGTTTTTCAAGGAAAAGATGTACTAGAGAAATGAGACATTCTGGTTTGTGTGGCAAACAGGGCTCACAGTGTTGCCAGACCTTTCTTTCTCCAAGAATCTCAGAACATTTAGCAGTTTTCTCAAAGCCTGGGCACTCGAAGTCCTGGGAACACGGAAGCTTCTTGCCTTCCCTGCTCTTAGGTGACTTCTGACAGTTGCAGGGAACTTGTTGAAAATGCACCCTGCTGGCTCCGACATAGGCGGGCAAACCTAGGAAACCATCATTTACTGGTTTTAATCCTATTATTTTTAGATCACCCCCATTGAGTGAGCTCTGAATTAGTTTTTGGTTTGGCTTGCGGGTGAGCACAATGCACACAGGAAGGTGTTTGAGTGCTGTCCCACTGACCTGAGCTGCACTAAGAAGCAACATATACCCTGTTGGACTTGTACAGGGGCACAAAATAATTGAGCCAAGAATCAAGTCTTCTCAAATAGATCTCTAGGACTGGGGAAGGTTTTCTAGCTTAATCCTCATTCTGTAGCTTTAATGCTTCCCCATGTGGGGTGCCATGTCTTTTTTCTACCCCAGATGATTTGAAATTAACCTTACCTCCTACAGTCACCACACCCTGCCACACTGGGGAAGTTAATAGCATTGGAAGAGTCTGAACTTGTGAAATGTTTCTATGACTGCATAGATTGAGCCACATTACCATGACAAATCACTGAAATCTGAGAAATCTAATTTACAACACAAACGTCTTTGTTTTGTGTGTCTTTCCCAACTCAAATTCAAGTCAGAAAGTGTCTGGACTGTGCAGTAACTCTAATCTAGAAGAACTGTGGGTGTAAGAGGGATGAAAAACAATTGCATGAGGTCTCTAGGGCTGGTCTACAATGACTCCAAACCCTAAATTGCTTATCCCTTGAAAGTGGTTTACAACGGCAATGGATCCTGGCGGAGCTGTGTAACCAGCACTTAAATAAAGGGGAGGCAGCAAGACCTCCTGAATCAGTGGCATCTGTTCTGGGAAAGGCTGGCCCAGAGACAGCCACAGCAAGAAGGTACTGAAACCCACTGTCTCCTTCTAGAAACAGAATTGGAGGTCACCAAGTAAAGACCCCTGCAACCAGCACTGGCCTCTGATTAAAAATAAATCCTTTCATGCACAGAGAGTGGTTTGAGAAAGGAAAATACTGAACTGCAGTGAAATCTTGGAGAGTTCATGGCTGGGCACCTTGGAGTGGAAACACAAGTGGCATTAATTCAGGTAAAGCTCTATACCCCCAGCCACTGGCATCAATGCACAAGAGTGCTCCCTCCTCTCAAATTTAACTTCTTTCACAATAAAACTGATTTTTATGGTGCTTTTATCTGGGATAGTGTGAAAGTAACTCAGTCTTAGGAATGACAGAGATGGGAGTCTGCTTGGTGTCACCAAGCCACCTCTGAAGCCAGGAAAATCATGGTTCTCTGTAAACAGTTGCTGTTTCGCCCCAGTATGAGAATTAGCATTATTATTTCCAAGTGATGGGGGCTGCCACTGTCTCTGCCAGAATGATAAATAAAACAAAGCACTTTTGTGTGGTCCTCCTACCCCCTGTATTGTACTCTCAGGGCTAGCAGACAGCAGAGATATTTGGGCACTTAGCAGGCTCACTTCTTCCTTTAAAACACACTAAAGGAAATATTGGTAAAATACATTATATGAATGGCCCACATAACTTACTGCTGTCACTTATAACTGAGAAGGAACTGCAAAGAAAGGAACTGATATTTATAGGCGTGAAAACATCCTTCTTTATTCCAAGGGCATGGCTTACAGTCCTATGAACCCTTTGCAGAATTCAGGTTTTCATAAAGTACCTGAAGCAGGGGTTCGAAAATGGAGAATGGCTAAAAAACCTCATCACCCTAAACTCCACATCAAACCAGAAATGTTCCTCATGAGCAAGTTAACATTATAAATATACTTCACATCGTACCTTTATTTCTGTGGAAGACCATTAAATTTCCATGAAGTACACAATGCCTCGTGGCACAGACCAAGGGAGGCTGTGACCCGAACAGCAGCTGTAACGATCCCATCACAGACAGAATATTTTGCACTATTCTACACAAATATTAATTCTGGTGCCAGCAAGTAGTTTTGCCTGGTTTTTTGCTGCCTGGTCAATCCCATGTAAGTCACTCTTCCATCACTGCAGGCTGCCATCCTCTCCTTCTTGACCAGATACCCAGTGGAACTATTTCTGTCTCAGATCACATAGTCCCAATGGTACAATTACACACTGACCTCAAAGACTTGCTTTTAAAATTACCCTTCTTTAGCAAACCCTCTGTCTAGTGGGTTGGGTGGTTTTCTGATTTTTTATTTTTATATCTAAATGGTTAAATAGTGGGTGTGGTTGGGGAGAGAGGAAAAGAAGAAAGAGAAAGAAGCAGACAGAGCAAACAGTAGGGGAGACAGTTGTGAGGGTCACAAGTGCACTCAGGAGGGGGAAATCCATGTGCTCCAAGGAGAAGGCACTTGGCTTCTTCTCTTTCCTCAGCAACATCTTTTCCTGGAAGGTCAGTTCTTCCTATCAACAAATGTCATTTCACTACAGAGACAGTAACAGTCCCTCTTCCTCATAGCTACAACTAGGGACTTATTCTTGGAACGACTACCTAAACCAGAAACCCAGCAAACCAGCAACTTTCAAATATGGCGTGAAACGTGGAACTTTCCTGTAAATGCTCACAGATGTTAAACATTTTACAAACAGAAGAGACAGAAAAGCAATGCAGAAGGGCTCTGAAGGGCCTAGAGGCAAACAAGCCTAGGACAGGGGTAGGCAATCATAACTGTAGAGATGTGTTCACAGTGAAACACATGTAGGACAGGTGTTATCTGTCCATGTTGCTGTTCAGCTGACAGTTCCATCAAATTTTTGAAAACCTTCATAGAATGCATAAAATCTCTTCAGGAGAGATGAGCATCTTGTTTGAGGATGACGAGCTGAAGCAAGGACCAGTCTGTCCTTGCAAGGGAAGAAAGGGAAGCAACTCACCAGCTGACAGGATAAACTTCAAATCTGATGCAACTTCTCACATCCAGGGTGTGCACACTAATTTTTCAGTTTGCTACACAGTAGGACTTCCCCCTCCACACTATAAATAACTTTAAACCCCATCTGAAATGGTTTTAAGGCTGACTGGAGATGCAGTGAATTGGCTCCAAGTCATATAAGGAGCTTTTGCTGGGCTGGTTGTGAAAGCTGGCCTTCTAATAGCCACCTGTCACTTGGACAGTGGCTGCTCTTCCATTGTGCTCATAATGGTCTCCTTCATCCTTCACATCTACAGGAGTGCATATCTGTTCCACACTGTTTTGCATACCTTATTTTCTGTAGCCTTTTCCACACACTGGCTATGTCTTAGTCCTGACAGGATGAGCTCCCTTTGTGACAAACCTCACCAACAAAAAGTCAAGAGTAGTACTTGGAGAGAAGACCTGCAAACAGTGCCCTGAAGTATTTGAGAAGAAGGCAACTGTCATTTGGGTGACTCCCGCTCTGCATGGGAGTTCCATTGTGCAAGACAGATGTGAACACCATCAGATTGGAAATGATCTCTGAAATTTTGGTAAAGTCCATGTTCCAGGTGTTTGGGAGAAGACAATCCTCTTCCCTTTGTTCTTCCTGCAGCTCCCCTTGGACACAGCATCTTTTTCCCCTCTCCACTTACTACACTATTGCACTAGGGTGTTGCCCTGTGCTGTTGCACAGCTGGCTTCACCCACACCTGCAGTGGCTGCATTTTATGGTGGATGAACTGATTTTTGGTTTGGGGAAGGGTTTTTTTGTCAATTTTGTGAAAAGCTTTTGAAGCCTGTGAAATTGAAATAGACTTGATACCTGCTGGAAGAGACAACAAGCTGGTTAGTACAGCCTTGGCTGAGGCAGAAAGCAGTACCAGAGCTCCAGTTAAGTGATACCTATAAATGCTGTCAAGGGACACAGTGACGATGAACAGGCATCTGTGTACTCACCACTTCTCTCATTTGGGTTTAAAAAGCCAAATCCACCTACCAACATTTGCTGAATAGAGTTTGTTTCATGAATATCAGTCAGCAATACATCAGTCAAAGGTACTCATCTATAAAATAAAAAAATTCAAATTCCAAACTCTGCTCTTTTAATGAGCTCTGGTAAATTTGCTCCCTTTTATAGTCTTGGGGTCAATCAATTAGCAACTGCCTAGGGGAGAAACTTAATTAAGCTCAGATAAAACAACAGAGGTTTCACCTCCTTGCCCTCCCTCTATACATATCCTCATTTACACATCTGGATAAAAGCTTCACTGCAAAGCCTGGAGAGAGTAATCGCTTCAAGCAGAGTCTCTGAGAGCACATCTGAGCTCCCAAAAAGCATTGCAAACTCTTGCATCATGCAGAGAGAGGAGAAAGCAAAACAGCTAGGAAGCAAGAAGACCCACTCTGGCAAGCTGCTGCCACGGGGATAGGGTGTCACTGGGAACAACAGAAGGTGGTTTTACTGAGGAAACGTGGTGCCACGACTTATTAGTCTTCCAGCAGAAGCAGGAATCCTAGCGTTGCTCTGATGGTGCTGCTCTTGCAGCAGGAGCGAGCCAGCCATTCAGGACTAGTCTGACAAATCTGGCTCCAGCTGCTCGACTTTATTAACGACAGAAGCCCTGGAGGGGTGGGATCCAGAGGCATCACAGTGATTTTTTTCCCCTTTCCTAAGCACAAAAGACAGAAGTGGAATGTAGCTGAGGAATGCTTCGCCCTTGGAAGGGATGTAATAAATCTCCTTGGATGTGATATTTGGTTTATTTTGTGAGAGTCATTCAAAAGGAAAATGCAGATTGTGGGGCTTAGTGCTCAGCCTATGCTGGCAAAGGATCCCCGACAAAGAATGTCCATTGGCAGGGAATTTCCTGACTTTGCAAGTGAGCAAACGCCTCTTTCTCAGTTACTCTAAAAGCTGTTTTGTTATTATATAAAAGGTTCTATAAAGCAGACAGTGATCAGTTCTACTCCAGAGCCACCAGAAGAAGGACAAGTAATCATCAGCCTTATTTGCAGGAGGAAGGATTTGTGCTATGCTCAAGAAAGTGCTTTTTTTCCAGGACGGTCTCCTGGGCCGCAGGGGGCTGCTGGGGAGGCTGCGGCATCCCAATCGCTGGAAGCATTTAACGCCCACGTCATGCTCTGCTCCTGGGTGACTCCACCTTGGAAGGGGGGGGATAGCTTCAGAGATCTCCTGAAGTCCCTGCCAGCCTTCTGGTGATTATTACTATGTGCTTGTTATTTAATAGCAGGAGTTGCCACTTTTGGGATAAGGGCTTAAGAAGGATTCTTCCTGTGCCGAAGGTCACTGGACCTAAGGATGCGTTAGCAGGCAGAGAGCAGGGAAGAAGAAAACAGAAGAGTACTGATGTGCAGATGGATTGGATTTACTGCAGCAGTACAGCAAAGAAAAAGCCCAAAGGTGACTGTGGACCCACCACAGAGCAAGATGCTACCAGGCTCACCAACAGAGGTGGGCAGGGAGGAGGGAATGGATTTATCCTGGGTTCTCAGGTCTACAAGAGAACTCGCTGGGGAGGTCATGACAGAGGCCAGATGAATGGCTGTAAGCCACCTGGTTTAAACCAGGTTTAAAGGGGACCTGGAAGGCAAGAGGAGCAGACCGCGTGGAGCCAACCAGAGCTGTCTGCAGCAGTTCCACCGTTAAGAGAATCACCACAGTGGAAGGTAGAGGGGACAATCAGCCATTAGGGGTATAGAAGCTATTTTTCCATAGTAAATACTTAATTATTGCCACTGGTGGTAAAGTTCCAGCTGTGAAAAACCCAAAGCCCTTCCACCTGCCTATTTGTACAGAAGTGGGGTAGCCTGAGCAGGCACAGCTGCCATTAGAGCATCAGGACACCTGGGGGGAGGTGGGAGTATGGTCCCTACACATGCTCAGTGAACCCCAGAAACCGGCCAGGCTATGAGTGGTGGCATCACTGATGGAGTGATGAACTCTGCAGTTCAGAGGGGTCAGCCACACAAGCTTTTGTCTTGTCACTGCTCATCCTCCAGAAATACAATTTTGCTTACTCCATCAGGTTACTGGAGATTCCCCTTTCTCATCTGCTTATGAGAAGAGATTAGAAAGGATACCAGATGTTTGCTAAGATTTTGATTTCTTAGAAGAGAACATGTTTGCAGCACTCAGTGGAGGGATGAAGGCCTCTACAATAATGTAAGAGTCCTTCAAGTTGTCACCCGCCATTGTCACCTGCTGGAAATTACATGTCTTCTGTGCTGCACCCTGTGTTTTCACATGGAGAGGAGGTGCTTGTGTGAAGCAAGTGACCTTATCAAGAAATTAGCACTCTTGGGTTATTACCAGGGCTGGACTGAGCACTTTGCTGCTGTTATCACCGCTATTGATTTTACATTTATAGAGAGCTGCAAATTTACACAGTGCTTAATGAACACAAAGTTTCCTGGACTGCAACTAGTATAGGAGAATTGGGAGGCGTTTTAAAAAAAAAACCACAACACAATTTTTTAAAAAACAGTTACATGATATTTCTATGTTATTTTTTCCACTACAGTCGTAGGCTGCAAATTAGGGGAGCTGTTGCCGCACTCCCATACGGCCACACACACATCAAGACATTGCAAGAGCAAACAGATCTAACATCTTCCCAGACAGAATGGCAGTTTTATACCATTTATCCCACTGATGTCATCCACAGTTTTGGACAGAGAGGTCTAAATTGTGATGGGTAAGAGTAAACCAGCAGAAGACCTTGGGGTGTACTCCTGCTGTGCCACTTAAAATTTCACCCAAGTTTTCCAACGATGCAGCATTCTCCTTCTGCAAGAGTGGAGCTGTGAGTATCGGACCGGGATACAACATGGGACACTGCTGGACTGAGGTATTTGTGAGCAGGGAAGTGATAGTTGAATTAATTCCCTCAGGGCATAGCACCATTATCACCACAAATATTTTGACTGTGGAAAAATTATTTGTTCCTCAGCTTAAAAATTAAACCCTTTTGTTTTGTGGGTGTTTAAAGAATATGGGGTTTTTTTTCTAAAAGGACCTCTGGGAGCAGAATTAACATCCTCTGAAACTTCCACCATACATCCAAAAGTATCACTTTGATTGACACTTTGTGGCAGAGAGACTCAAAAGAAGGAAAAGGAATAGCAAACAATCCTAGGGACAGGGAAGTTGGAAGATGCAAGGGAAAAGTGGAAGTCATGTGGCCTTGACAAAAGGGAAAGGAGCACATGCTGAATCCAGATAATCTCTGAGGAATTAAATAGGTAGGTTGAACAACTCCTGAGTGAAAGCACTAGGCTCCAAATCTGAGTCATCAGATATTGGTGATCAAAGGGGACTAGACAGCAGTAAGTTTAAGCCCAGTGTTTGGGAAGCGCTCAGGTAAGTGAAAACAAATGCCTGAAGGCAATGTTTGAGGGAAAGAAACCCAAACCCAACAAAAACTGTCCCAAAACAAAAAAGGCTTTAAGTGCAGAGATGACATGTGGCACAGCAGAAACTCTGGCAGGAAACCCTGTGAGATACATGCTCCTGCCAAGAATTTGGGTCATCTGCTGAGAGTTCTGTCTTCAGCCCCTCCCAAGGAGTTAAAGTTCTGCCACTCTTCACTCACTGCTTTTGCTGCAGACCTGGCTGTGAATCAGGCGCACCACTCACACAGTTTACCTTGGCAGGATGTGAATGTCTACTGCGGGCTACAGGGTGTGGACAAGTGTGCCCAGGCCCTTTCTGCACAGCTTCTCCATATTCTCTAGAGGCTGGCATGGATGAATGGCCCAGCCTTGGAAAATATTATCGTCTCCCAGAGAATGCTGGTTCTGAGCTGTACCCAAAGGAAGCCAGGCAGCACTCAGGGGAAAACTTAATAAGTAGCTGAGTGAAACTCCCTGGGCTCTACACATGGAGGGAAGCAGAAACCTCCGCTTTTGAGAAGTTCACCTGAGAACATTCCCTAACATCATAGCCTTGACGCGGGGCTTTCACCCCAGTACGTGCCTATGTGCCATACACAGTGCCACCTAACAGCTTTTTGGAGTGCTGGGCATGCGTGGATGTGGCATATTTATTTGTCTGCGTCTTCCACTAGGCTATCCAAAAATACTTGAGCAGGTGTTAACAGCTTGACACTCCAAGGTCCCATAGCAGAATTCCCCCAAGTACTCCTTCTAGTGAGAAGGACCCACACATCCAAACAAAGCTCTGCAACCATCTTTCCAGGTATCTTCTGAACCTCTCACGTAGAGGCCAAAGGCAGTCCGTCCAGTTCTATGATCCCACAGGGAATTGCATATTGTTCTAAATAGGAATTTTTCCTCTGTATATGACTGCCTATCTTAGCAAAACAATCACGAAGGCTAAGCCACAGTGGTTCTGCTGTGCACAATGTAACTGCAGAGCCTTGCCAGTGCTCTCCACCAAACAATTCAACTTCACTTTAACCCACCATTGCTCCGTCAGTACATCTTAATGCATCTGCCAGGCACAGATCATGTGATTCGATTTGGAGGTTTTCTACATGGGCCAATGGATATCAGAGTCTGTATACGAGCATATACAAGTTATTTTCAGCTCGTCTGTGACATCCAATTCCACCCACCAGGTTTGCAGAGATATATAAATCATGGAGGTGTCTAAAATAACAGGCCCTGAGGAAACATCTGTCACCTCCTCAAGCTTGTGAGGGAGGAGGATGAAGCATTCAGCTCCGCAACTTACTGAATTTTCTTTCAGCTCTAAGAAAGCAGAGAGCGGCACATCTTTCTGACACAGCCCAGATGCCCTGGCAGTTGGATATTCTCATTGCCTTCATACTGCATTTGACCTGTGAGTGTAACACAGGCAATACTGAGATGCTCAGCAATTTGGATGACATTTGTGCCACCTCACCCTTATCTTCAAAAGAAATGGATTGCTTCAATTTCCTTTTGTTTCTGTGGGGTTTTCCCCCCCAAACTGACTGGTGGTTGGCCCTTTGCACCCAATCTCTTAATCAAAGAAAAACAGAACTTGCTGTGCTGGAATCTACTGACGGCTGTTCTAGTCCTGAAACCTGCCACCGCCTGCGCTGGCGAAGTATATGGGCCAGAGACTCCCCTATCCTACAGATATTCCCTTTCCTACTTGAAAAATCAGGAAGAGCTGTGAAGTTCTTTATTTGCTCGCTCGCTCTCTCTCTCTCTCTCTCTCTCTCTCTCCTCCTTTTGAAGAGATTTGATCTTCTCTCTTGGACCTCAACCCCACTCACTCTTTGCTGCCTGTCTTAGTAGAGAACACCGCAATGGAGCAGTGTAGGAAGATGAAAGNTGTCCGTGTCCGTGTCCGTGTCCGTGTCCTCGTCCTTATCCTTGACCGTGCCGTGCCCCTGTCTGTGTTCGTGTCCATGCCATAGCTGTGTTCTTGCCTGTGCCTGTGCCTATGCCGGGACCATGCCCTTGTCTGTGTCTGTGCATGTGGCCTTGTTGGTGGCGTGGCTGTGGCCGTGCTGTGCCCGTGGCTGTGGCATTTTGTCCGTGGCCATGGCCACGTTTGTGTCCATGTCTGTACCTGTGCTGTGGCCATGGCCATGTGCCTTTTTGGCCGTGGCTGTGCTCAGGGCCGTGGCCTTTTTGTTTGTGAAATGTCCTTGTCCATGCCTATGCTGTGGCTGTGGCCATAACTGTGGCCATGACAAGTGTCCTTGTCCATAGCCATGCCATGGTCATGACTGTGCTGTGGCAGTGGCTGTTGCTGTGGCCTTGTCCTTGCCGTGCCTATGTCCTTTTCTGTCCTGTAATGTGTCTGTGGCCGCAACCATGCTGTGGCTGTGGCCTTGCCTGTGCCCGTGGCCATGCTATGTCCGTGCCCGTGCCCATGCCCGTGCCTGTGCCATAGCTGTGGCCTTGCCAGTGTCCGCAGCATGTGCACCATGAGTACTGAGCCAAGCCTCAAAGCCACGGTTGTTTTTGTAGATAATAGGTTGTTTTTGTAGATAAACCTGCATGATGGACCCACTGCCCAGGCCGTAAAAGGAGAGCTGAGTATTCCCTTCTCCGATGTATCCCCCCCACCAAACTATCGGTGATTTTCCGGAAAGTTTGCACAATTTTTGCCGTAAAACGTCATTTTAGTCAAAAAAACCCAAACAACAAACATCNGAGCGCTGCTCCCGGGTCACAGCTCCGGGGGAGCTTCCCGCGGCGGAGTGCGGAGCCGCCGTCAGGCCTGCCCGGCCCTTACCTCGAGCTGTCCATTCCAGCAGAGAGGAGCTGCCTTCCCTCCATCCCTAAGCAAGGCCGTGGGAGAGAAGCCCTCGAATGTCTGCTCTACTTAAGCGGCCACTTCTTCAGCTCCAGCTTAAAACATACTGGTTTTGCTAAGGTACCCAAGAGGGAAGTTTTCCTTGGGGAACACAGGACAGAAGCGATACTAAAGCTGCCTCTTATAGGAGAGGTCATTGTGTAGGGGTTCCTGTACATCTTTGCATCACTGCACTGATAGACGAGCACCAGCGTTGTCCAAATGCCAAAACAGGTCCAAGATATGAACATGGGGGATGATTTTGAAGGAAGAGATAACTGAGGATGTTAGCCTGTCCAAACCAACTGTTTCCCTACTGAATAAAGCTGACTCTGTAACTTAGAAGAGCAGTTCGAATGGTAGAGCTGGTTTTCACTGGCAGCTTGGCTACTAAGCAGAATGTTAGCATGTGAGCAGCATGACATTTCATGCCAACTGCAAACTTGCTGAGAGGCTGGGGAAAGACCCGACACTGAACCCCCAGTAGCCACGGCTATACTGATGGGGGTTGCTAGCTGGCATCTGGCTCCAGTCTGTCTTCAGTGCCCTGGCAGCAAGGTGACCGTGCAGTGAGAAGTGCTCCTGCTCACTGTGTATCAGTATGTTGATGGTGTCATGTCATCTGTGCCCTGCAGGAGCCTGGGTTTGCAGTGCAGAAGGATGGGATAAGCGAGGAATTAATTCTTTCTGCTTTTGCAGTCTTTTGACTTACGTTCTGAATTGCATCAAACACCTGCCTTTTGCAAAACCACCCAGTATTTAAAACAAAATCCAAACAAAGCTAGAAAACTAAAGTTCAGTTAACCCAGGTTAGCTCCCCACCCTTGTAAAAACTAAGATTTATAAAGTATTCATAGTGCTTGGCTAAAGGGAAAATCCCATATTCAAGAAGTGATCAAAGTTGTATCAGATAAAGGATAATTAGCAGACCATGGGAAGTTTCACAGACATTAATGTTCTTGGTGACAGCAGACTGAACTGGCAAACGTACATTTGACAAAGTTGATGTGAAACGGTAGCAGATCACCTTAATCAGATGGATAGAAGAAGGACCTGCATAAGGGCGTCCTTACAGATTCTTCACACGTGCAAGAGCTGATTGCCAGTGCCATTGCTGTGTCAGTATCTTTAATGTTTCATCTTTGATGTTGGCTCAGCACACTCTAGGACCTGCGGTTTCCGCATAGAAGTAGCTCTTTAGGCTGCCTTGGGTTGCCAAGCTGTCTCCAGGTCATGCAGAGGAAAAAACATCCATAGAAACAGAAGTGGAAATCAGTGGAAGATCTATAAAGTGATGCCAACTTATGGAAAATCTGCAATAGACATGGCAGTGAAGCTGAACACACTGTGTATTGCATTTGGTAAGAAACTACACAGAAAATTGTCTGTATATAAGCTGGGACATATAAAGAATTATAAAATGCATGTAAGGGCTAAGCTGTCTGCTCCAGAGAGAGTATGGGCAGAGCTTTCCCAGCCACAAGGCACTGCAGAGGCTGCAGTGAAGTGCAGCAAGTGGAGCATCAGACATGGAAGACTTCAGTCTGAAGTCCAAATCATGGACACCAGAGCTGACAATGTTAAAGATAGAAACAGGAAGCTGCTCAGGAGCAGCTTATCCTGGAACAGTTCACCAAACATCCTATTCCTTTTAACAGATATTCCACTGGCTGTTTCCCAGTTGTAGTGCATACTTATTTGAAGGGGGAAATATCTGGATAATTGACAAGTTCTTCAGGAGATGGCAACTAAGTTTAAAAAAATTATATACTGAACAAAGACATAGATTCCAGTGAGCTTCTGGTGACTGCAGATTTTGTTTTGGTTAAAAAGTAGTCAGAACCGGAGTCTGGAGAAATTTATCCCTGGAAGGTTGTTTGGGGGGTTTTCTGCCTACAACAGTACCCAATTACTGTTTCTCATACTATAATCTACTTTAATAAGCAAATTCCCTCAAACAGCAGTCAGCCCTAATACATCCCTCTTCTTTTCCTATGTCCTTGGCCACATATTGCTTGCTGTGCTAAGTGTTAAATGGCTCTTGGAAAGTGCTAAGAGGGTGTTGTGAAAGGGCTAAGCTGAGTTTCACAAACAACTGCCTGTACAGAGAAATAGTCCTATTGACAGGTAGTGCCAGGAGGCCTGGTAGCAGCCTGGTTGAAGACCCTCATTTTGACAAGGTCGGAGAACTGAACTTCATGGCTGCTTTAAGATAATTTAAATGAGACCTTTTCATCTTGTGGAAGTGAAGATTTCTTTGACCCTAACTGAAATGGAACCACTGAATGCTTTGTCAAAAATATTTGACAAGATCAGCATGTTCCTGCTAACCAGGTCAAGTTCATCCTCTCTGCCTGTTCCACCAGAAACCACCTCAGCCACCAGTCTTGGCACTTGGTAATTCTCAGAAGTGAAAAGCAGTTCCTGGAAGATGATGGAAAGGGAGGCCCTGATGTGAACTTGTCTTCTGAAGCCCCAGACGAAGTCACGAAGAATCCCAAAGTATCCATACTGCAAAGAGGCACTGACTTGCCAATGCCAGTTCAAACATTTCCCAGCTAATCACCATTTTCTGGCCATTGGCAGAAAGAAAAAAAATGGACTGATGTGGTTTTTTTTTTCCAACAAATGGCAGCATGTTGGGGCCACCAATAAGCACTACCCAGTGTATAAACTGCAATCTACAAGTAGAGGAGAAGCTCCACCATACAAGAATCCCCTTACTGGCAAGAACATTTCAAGAAAGGGAAGCAGATGGGGTCTTTCAAGTAAAGCAATTTCCCTGGTGAACGATCTCAATCTGAGGTCACAGCTTGTTTGTCTTCATAAGTGTTGGAAGATGTGGGTCTTGCCCTGTGTGCACATGAATTGGGATCACAAGACACCCCTTTGCACTGTTAGTCACTGTCACTTGGGGCATCTCTGTGATACTGGGCTGTCGCACATGGATTTACTCCAGGGAGTGCTGACATGGACTGGCTTCCAGCCCAAGTAAGCAAACACTCTGTGACTAATCGGTAAAGTTACTTATTTTAACTCTAACCCAAAAGATTTGCAAAAAACAGCTCCTTCTTTAGTTACTGATAATTTTGTTTATTTTATGGGATGCTTCAGATACTATGAATTTCTGTATAAAATAGACGTAGTGTCATGAACATTGAGGGCTGTCCTTGATAATTGTTTTAATTTTGTAATTAGATTTTTGCAATTACTGTGGGTTAGATGCTTGCTAATACATTTAAATCAGTCCAATGAATTGGGTTTTTATACTAACAACACATTTTGAAAGCACATGCTTCCCTTAAGAAGCATAGCATCTGTAACTGTTTTACTGAGCTATTTGGGTTTGGAAATGTGTTTATTATGAAAAATGCCACAGAGCCTGTTATGTCCTATGTAGTGTTTGCCATGTAAGCTATTTATAAGGCAAGCTATTTATAAGGCAAGTCATTCATAAGGAAAGTTAGTTAGAGTTATTTATAAGGAAAAGCTAAGCTCATCTCATTTCATAATTGGAGATGTTGTGGCACAGGGACAGGTGAAAAGTTTCCTCAGTGTCATGCAGCAAGTCTGATTAGCCTCAACTCCCACTACCTGCCCATCCATCCACCTGCTCAGCCACAGTGCTCTTTGTTCCTCTCCGCCCCACTCCACAGCCAACAGGATAGTTCAGTTTTCTCACATTCTTCCAGCTATAGTCTACTGCAGGGGACACAGCTTCCTAAGTAGTGCTGGATTGCCACGGAGCTTCTCAACTTCCCAACTTTTACAAGAACCCTATGTTTCTTGACTGATTTTCAAGACCAATATATATCTGCTAATCCCATTTCATCCAAAAGAAAGGAGATATTAGTCACTAGATTTGGCCAGTGGGGATTGGCAAACCCATATTTGTCACTTAGCATTAGCAAGGCTTTTCTTCTCCTGGTTGAGAAACAGGATTAAAAACTCAGTGGGTTTCAGAATTTTTCTGCATTTTTGGTTTTATTGTTTCCTCAATGAAATTCAAAGCTCTGGTATTTGAAGAAAGTGCAGCCAGCTCTGGAGAAAACTGAAAACATGGAGGAAAATATTGTCAATTTTTTCCCATTTAAATCACAACAGAGACTAGTAGCTACTGAAACAAAAAATGTCCACATGGATATAGACAGACAAGCAGGGACTGCTTGCACTGACAAGGACTTAGGCACTTTATATTGCCTCCTGGAAGCCTCCTGGGATCTCCTCACCAGCACGTTTAGAAATGGCTCAACAGGAAAGGCCAGGGACATAATTCCTGGCCTTTTACTGTCAGCTGCCACAGAGTTTCTCCATAACTTGGTAGATAGGAGGAATTTGCCCTGCTTTCATTGTCAAATGTTGGCATCTGAGGGGTTTACAGCATTTCTGCCATAGTTCAGCCGTGGCCACCCTGAGCAGGTGCCTTGAGCTCGTTTCCATCTGCATCCTACATTTGCTGCCCATTGTCAGGCCTGATCATACCTACAGCATCCCTGGATGAAGTTGGTCACAGCATGGTGAAGGACATCGTGCACGGCCACCTCTGTAGCTCTATGACTTCACTCCCTTATGCCTAAATGGAAAGGGTTTTCAGATCTTCCTAGGGTCTCTATTTTGAAGCAGAAACTTCTTTTTTCCCATTCCCAGCAGTCAGTAAGAAGCCAATGGTTACTGTATCATTCTCTAGTCCTGCCCATCTTACACAAACCTCCTTAATCTTCCAAAGCCTCTTCTCAGGTTTGCTGCTGGGCTGTGAAATCCTCCATTTGTGTCTGTCATTCCCCAGGCCAGGAAGAGCAAACTGGTCATCTGCTGCATTGTGCACCCAGCACCCTGCATTAGCTCAGCTTTTTTTTTGGAGCAGCATCATACTGTTGACTCCTGTTCAGTTCATGGCTGACACCCCGAGCTGCTTTTCTGCAGTACTGCTGCCTAGCCACTTATTCCCCATTTTCTCTTTGTGCTTTTGATTTCTTCCTCTTAAGTGTAGCACTTTGCACTTTTCTTTACTGAGTCGTTGATTTTCTCCAATTTAGCAACATCATTTTGAATTCTCAGTCCATCCGCCAAACTGTTTGCATCCTCTCCCAGCTAGATGATGTCTGCAGATTTTATGAGTACTCTTTATTCCCTCGTCACAGGTTGTTAATGAAAATACTGCATAAAATGGATTCCACACAGATGTTGGAAGGATCCCATTCAAAAATTCCTCTAAGTCTGACAGAGAACAATAGATAACTGGGTTTTAAAGCTATTTTTTAAACCAGTCAGGTGCCTACTTTATGAAAATTTTCATCTAAACTGTATTTTCTTTGTTTTCTTAGGAGAATGTTGTGTGGAATGGTGTTCAAACCTTGTAAGAATCAAGATGAATGACAACCATTACTTCCTCCATACCTGCAAAGAAAGGTGTGTGCGGCCCATGCTGACCTAAACTGAGAAAGGTATTTTTCTACAGGCTTGAACTGCTTTATCAGTTTCCAATCTTCAGTTCAATTGCTGCAATTTTGTGTGTAGCCACAGCCTGAGTAATTGTCTCCAGTATCTCCGTGATTAAAGCTCATTCAAAATTCCAGCAAGCTTCAATAAAACATTTTCCTCCCTTGCTACAACAATATATAGTCAAAGATCAGGGTTTTTTTCATAATTCCAAATTCAGCAAGGGAGAAGTTGGCACTAATACACATGTAGCAGCAAAAAACGCCTTTGCAAAACCACAAAAATGTAGGTAGATTCTTGAAGATATTTCCTACTTTGTAAAATCCACATTCAAGAAAGCACGCTGATGTGTGCTAATAGCTGTGTATCCCCTCAATCTAATGATTTTAATTTATGTACTGTTCTGTACTACTATGAAGTTCCTGATGCAATCAGTATCATTGCAAGAAAGCAAAGCTGTTCTTGCAGATGAGTTACAAATACTCATTAGCCATCAGATGTTACATGAGACAAGCATTTGCTATATCCTCATTATATTATGCACTTTTTTGTACTGTTTATTGGTCACCTCTGTGCTTAATATCCTCCATCACTCCAGTATCTAAGCAACTTGATCCCACATACACTTGTGTTAAATAGTAGCCCACCTCTCAGAGACCAGAAATCCATTTTTCTTAGTACTTTATCTGAAGGAATGAATGGTTATGATTCTGTAATATTGGAAGTGACTAATCCAGTGTTGTAAATGGGATAAAGGGAAATGGCATGTATTTTGAGAACAAACAGTAATCATTGACACAGTAATTTGCATCCCTGGATGTTCTAATAATGACTAAGTATCATTTCCCCTTGTTTGCATAAGGAAAAGGAGGCAGAGGAATCCTGTGATTTGGCTAGTGCACCACCAGCAAGCCACTGGAAAAGAGAAGATCTGAACACAGATCCCTTTCTTGTACTTTGTTTTCCTGTTTTCTGCTACATGTTTCAAATACAGCATTACAACAGGCGTGGCCCTTTCCAGTGCTGAAATCTATGTAAGGGTTTCCCTAGTTCATGCCAGAAATAATCAACAAGAGTTGGTCAAGACTCTGATGGATTTGAGAGACATGGGGCACACTGCGTTGCCTTCAGAAGACTTCATTTGGATGGGTGGCTTGGAATTCCTGACAATTTACATATATTAAGTGCCAGCAGCCTCAATCTGTGCTGTCTTGCTGATGGAGCGAACAGGTTTGTGCTGCCAAAGGAAACTTTCTGCTCTTCAGAGACTGATTGCAGAGGACCAAAGTACATTCAGTGGCCCTTCTGCTTCACAGCCAGCTTACATGGATTCAAAGGGAGGGCACTCACTACGAGTGGATCCTAAGGGCTTATTTGTACAGTGAGCAGCTGTGCGCAAACATTTCTAGAAAGGCATCCCCCTGGAAGTCAGAACCACTGCATCAGAGGGATGGAGCGTTGCAAGCTGAAAAGCAAATATGTTTAATGTCTTAATTTTTAGGAAAAAATTAAGCACCTGAAGCATGATTTGCTTTGTACTAAATAAAGGGAGTGCAAAATACCATCGGTAGGACTGGTGACAGCATTCTAAATTGTCTTTGAATTTCACACTGGCTGCATACCACAGGACAAGGATAAATAGCAGTTAATACAACCTTTACTTAGCTTCTCCTGACAAATATAAAGGGTGAGGCAGTCTCACACTGACATATGGCCAGGTATAGGCAAGATGTACCTAGAAAAGGTAATCCCTCTTTATCATAACTATTTGTTTTCATGTGGTTATGGGTCCAAAGAGACGAGCAAAATGGGTAGAACTTACAGACTTCACAGTTCAAGAATATGATAATCTTTAACGAGGGTCTGTCTAGCACTTTTCTCCAGTTAACATAGCTAAACATGGGGATTAGACTTTACTGAATACATGAGGTAAGAGTTATTTGGAACTGTGTAGGGCTCAGTTACAAGAAGCAAAGGGCAGAAAAGCAGAGTATCTCCTGTTTGATATATCTCAGGCCGAAGAGAACCAGAGCTGATGAGGACCAGGCTCTCCGGCCAGAGTGGCCACACTGGCTCACCTGTGGCCAAGCATCTTCACAGAATGGGGAAGGTTGGAAGGGACCACTGGAGGTGATCTAGTCCAACCTCCCTGCTCAAGCAAGCTACCCAAGAGCACTTTACTCAGAAGGGTGTCCAGATGGCTTTTGAGTATCTCCAGGAAAGGAGACTCCACAACGTCTCTGGGGAACCTGTTGCAATGCTTGGTCACCCACATGGTAAAGTTGTTTCTCATGTTCAGGTGGAACTTCCTGTGTTTCAGTTTCTGCCCTTTGCCTCTCGTTCTATTGCTCGGCAACACAAAGCGGAGCCTGGCTCCATCCTCTGATACCTTCCCTTCAGATACTGATGGGCATCGATGAGGTCCCCTCTCAGGTGTCTCTTCTTGAAGCTGAACAGGCCCGACTGTCTCAGTCTTTCCTCGTAAGAGAGATTCTTCAGCCCCTTAATCATCTTTGTTGCCCTCCACTGGACCTGCTCTAGGACTTCCATGTCTCACTTGTACTGAGGAGCCCAGAACAGGAGACGCCTCATCAGGGCTGGGTAGAGTAGGATCACCTCTCTCAACCTGCTGGCAATGCTCTTCCTGATGCCCCCCAGATATCATTGGCCTTCTTGGTCACAAAGGCACTACTGGCTCATGGACAGATTGTTGTTCACCAGGACCCACATTTCCTTCTCTGCAGAGCAGTGTTCCAGCAGGTCAGACCATGTAATCTTTCCAGCAGGGAATCTTCACATGTTTCAAGTTTGGTGGAAAAAAAACCCTGGAAAACCTCAACCAGTTATTAACCCCCAACCTGGCACCCACCTGACAGCTTTGCAGGTGTGCTGTACCCTCCTCATTCTCTTTGACTTTGCCTTACAGCAGAAGTGCTGCTGGGGGTTGCAAGGTCTCTTGTGTGCAAATAAATCTGCTGTGCTGTGTGATTGGCACCCTTTGGGCACCACTGCAATAAAGATGAAGGAATATTTGTTTACATTTGAGTAGGAGACCAGAAACTTGCTGATTCTGACTCATTGCCACAGTGCTAGATAACTAGGAATAGCCTTATCTTTTCTACTGCGTTTTCCAGCTGTTTTATTTTATTTTTTCTCTCCCCCTACGATATCTGAGAGTTTTTGTGATTCTTAGTTCTTCTCTCTGGTTTTGCCTCCCTGGTCTCATTTACCTTCTTTTACTGTCTTCCTACACACTTTGCTTCTTCAGCTTTCCCTGTGGCTTGTTCTTCTTGATTACTCATTGTAAATCCTTCTTTTCAGGCTTGTCACCCTCACAGGCTATCTCAAGCCAGTCTTCCCACAAATAAAGTGAGAGTTGGAGACTTTTGGGCTGGAGAGGGGCACTGGCAGGAAGAGAAGTCTGGGAGCCAGGGAAGTTGCAAGAGAGCAAGGAAGAGGATGGAGGAAAAGGAAGGCAGGAAGGGACACTCACTGGGATACAGGCAGCAAAAAGGAGAGGAAAAAAATGTCAAGGAAGGATGGGGGAAAGAGATGGGAAGCTAGGGAAGCGCATACACAAGAGCAAGGGGAAGCAGAAGGATGTGAGAGAGAGTATGCATTAGGAGACAGGAGACAAGGGAGATTTCATGGATGAAAGTAATTAAAGGTAGAAGTATTCTTGCACTTAGGTCTGAAGGGAAAGAGAGGGGAAAAAGAAGGAATGAAAAAAAAATTTAAATCCTAAAATAGGTATGCCCATGAGGAAAAAACAGTAGCTAGAAAATAAAAGACAACAGTAATCCTAAACCACAGCATGAAAAAAGGTGAAGATTAAACAATCTCTCTTGGAAAAAGACAGAAATATGGAAGGAAAGGAAAAGAGCCTCGGACTATTTCACGTTTCCTTACTAAAACAGGTCTAAACTGAATATTTTAAAAAATATTACAACAGTCGGAACACACACTGTCTTAAGCATTGAAACATTTTCAAGCACACTCAATCACCTTTTCTGGTCCCAGCCCTTATTGCCATTACTTCCTTGACGTACTGTAGAGCCCATCCCTATACAAAGGACATAATGTAAAACCACACACTTTTTACTGAAATAGCAGTAGGGAGGCAAGAATATCCCTCCATGTGTAAACCTCATTACCCTCCCCATTACTTAGCATAATTGCCTCAGGCAGCAAGACGAATCTTTCAAATATTCGTTGCAGTGAGGGATATGGAGTGAGGAACTCAACTTTTCAGGTGGACTTCACAGTCTGTTTTTCTCTCTTTCTTATCACTTCCTTGCTGGTTGTGTTGTTTTTCTTTTATCTTTCACATTTTTCAGCCCAATTTCACTTTCTGCCTGCTGTACTCGAACAACTTACTCAGTTTTGGATTGCATTTTCCTCACCCTGCCTATGCCCTTTGGGGGTCCTTTCGTTGCCCATGACTCCTCTTCATCTCTCTCCCTCTCCAGGTGCCCACCTCTAGAAGCCATCTCCTACCCTCACCTGCCAATGCACGTGTCCCGCACATGTCACCAAGGCTGGAACTCTCCTGGATGATCTCATGCAACTTCCCCAGGTACCTTCAGTATTTTATTCCTTCTGATCAAAGGGAAACCTAAAGCATTACAGTTTCCCTTTGAACACCAGTAGAAAGGACTACCCCCTCCACTTGGTGTATGACCATCACGTGTCCATTCTCTATTCATTTTCAGCCATTGTTATCATGCTCTCTGGTCCCCTCTGCTTCATATTCAAACATCCCTATTATCTTTTGACCTTCTGTTCTGATCCAAATATTTGATCTGAATTAGGAAAAGTGAGGGTTCTTTTTTCTCTTTTAACCCCATTAATGATGGCAGGCCTTTCCCCATGCTGGGGTCCTCTGCTTTTGAGCTGCAACGAATGGGAAGGCTGGAAGATCATAGAACCATAACAGAATCATAGATTTGTTAAGGTGGGAAAAGACCTTTGATATCATGAAGTCCAACCATCAACCTAGAACCACAACCATGTTCACCATTAAACCATGCTCTCAAATGTTAGATCCACTTGTTTTTAGAACACTTCCAGAGATGGTGACTTCACCACTTCCCTGGGCAGTCTGTTCCAATGCTTTACAACTCCTTCTAGGAAAATTTTTTGTCTCATATCCAATCTAAACCTTCCCTGGTGCAACTTGAGGCTATTTTCTCTTGTCCTATCACTTGTTGCCTGGGAAAAAAGGCTGACCCCCACCTCACTATAACCTCCTTTCAGGTATTTGTGGAGAGTGATAGAGTTACCCCTGAACCTTTTTTTCTCCAGGCTAAACAACCACATCTCCCGCAGCTGTTCCTCATCAACTTGTGCTCCAGACCCTTCACCAGCTCTGTTGCCCTTCTCTGGACCTGCTCCAGTGCCATGTCTTTCTTGTAGTGAGGGGCCCAGAACTGAACATAGTATCAGACCTCTAAAGGAAGAAGCCTGTCAGGAATGACAGGGCCTCACCATAACGTTTTCTGAGCCTCACTGTAGCTTGCAAGCCCTCACCTTGCTCTCCAGCACAGGCACTAATGCAACACCAACCACTCTCTTGGCTTTGACCACTGGTTTGCCATACCCAAGAGTACTGTGCAGGCCTGTGTTTACCACCCCTTGGCCAAGCCCCACTAGGCCTGGGTATAGACACAGAAAGCCCATACAAATTTGGACTTGAATGTTTTCCTACACTCCTCCCACCAACTGCATAAAGGTTGTCAGAAGTAACCTTTTTGGTTACCTGTTTGGACCAGAGATTTTACAGGGGATGAAGGCATAATGGATCTTCTGAAATTAAGAAGCCAGAGACAAAGGGGAGATGGTGCTCAGCACCATATGTGTCTTCCAGCTAAGTTGCGAGGTACCCTCCCAGATCCAGATACCCAGAGACCTCCAAGCTCTGCCCTTCTGATACCCACCATACCCAAGTATCCTGGCAGCACCATGGAGGTGCCCTTGGGCAATCTCTCCTCCACAAAATGAAGTTCTCTGGTCCCCTCTACATCATACAGTCCTGCATTCTAAAAACTGATGTTCCTTAAGCTAATTCCCCATCCAGATGGTTGTATCCTTAACATCAGTACTGTCACGTTGAGGCCAATGGACTCAGATCTGGAGACGTACCTGAATGTTGAGTGCCCTCTATGTGCTCCTCACAGAATCAATGCTCTGCGGTGAATCTGAGGCATCCTGTCAATGCCAAACTGAGATGTCCCACATCACCCCAAATGGAGGCTTAAGGGACACTTCTGAGCTGTGGCAGTATGAGGTGTTTTTCTTGAAGCATCATCCATATCCCTGGGACTGAGTAACCTCAGCTGGTCCCAAAAGAAGCACCTCAGTTCCATTTTAATTGAGATGACCTGTACCCACCTTAAAATGCAAAAGAATCTCAACCTTCAAATTACTGTGGACCACTCCAAATGCAGCTGTACTGCCCAGGCAGCACCCTGCTCCAGCCCACACACTGCTGAGATTTCCTAGATCCTCTAAAGTATCACAGGGACTCTTCTCATCCCAGATCACTTGGGGTCTCCCTCAAAGTGATCCAGCCAGAGATGGTCCCATCTGAAGTCAATAGAAAGGAGCTTCCTGCATACACTAAACTGCGGCAATGAGGAAAGAAGTTTCGGCAATGTGGAAAGTTGGCATTGTGGAGGACTCCTTATTACTGTATTCAGTTTCTTCTCCCAGGTGAAGATAAGGCCCATTTCTGAATAATCCTAATGCTGCACGCTCTCTGCTGAGCACAGGCATATCCCCCCTGCAGATGTTAATCCCAGGTTTGGGGGTGGCAGTAGGAGAGAGACAGATGCATGTTTTCTCTCTCTGCATGCAGATTCAGACTGAGCTATGGGCTGGAGTTTGTTAATGCTGATGCTGTATATTAAGTTTCCAGGGGTGGAAATAGTCAGTCTTTTCCTTAACTGTGCCAAAAAATGTGTACAGTTCCAAATCTTTCTCATCTAAATCAGGTGTTGATGCTGCAGTACTGTGGCAAATATTGTACATCTGGGACAATTCTACCTTGCAGTGGAAAATCCCCCCACTTCCCACCATGAGCTCCATGCCTGTATAATTTCAAAGCACATCTATGGGGCAGCTGTATCTTGAGCCAGAGGGTGCAAAATGACACTACTGTTTATCTATCTGATGGTACCATTTTATTGTCACCATTGAAACAAAGAAGAAGTCTCTAAATTTTTCAGTTGCATAGCAGAGAAGCAGGACAAACTAGCCTCAGGGGCAGATTCCCCACCAAGCAGTTCACTCCCTCAACCAAAAGTGAGAGACACAATTAACTAACAAGCCAAAAATCAGGAAACATAAAATCTCTGCTGCTCCTGCAGCTGTGTGATGGTGAAAAAAAGCCATATCGATGACAGAAGGAGATAATCCACTGACAGCCGGTTATGCTAGTAAAGATAAATAAACAGAAGCTACTTGATCCCCTCTAAGGACTCCATGGTAGAAGAGGACTAACTTCCTATCCCTTAGCATTTTACAAATAGCATAAAAACATTTGTTTCTGGGGAATAATTAATTTCTTTCAGTTCTGGGTGCAAGTAGAATTGCTGAGGCATGTGGTGGTCTGGAAATGGTTTTATGTAGTTTGACATTTTCCTTGAATATTTCCCTAAATTTGTAGAGGAGGCATTTCTTCTCCATGAGGGCATGTAGAGTTTGAGGTCTCTCATTTTATCTATCAAGGTTAATATCCAGTCTTCTCATATCTGCCAGGAGGCATTCCTGAAAGAATTTTAAACTTTTGAGTGACTTCCCCAAAAGTATCCATTGATATAATTACTCTCTGGCCCTCCAAGTTCAGTTTTGCTCATAGTGAAGCTCTAGAAAGCTGCAAGTATCCCATACAAGCAAGGGAAGCCATGGTTCATGTGAAACTAGGGAGTTAAAAATATATTTTGCCAAGTCTCAATATTATATTTAGTAGTGCTGTCGTTGCCATGGTCTAAGGATAAAGAAGGGCAAGTTGTGAAGGTAATACATATATATTATGAAATCAACCAGTATTGCTGAAAAACACAAACAAGCTTCTAGGCACACAAGCCTTTCCTTAGGTCCAAACTGGAAGCTTCAAATTTCATACAGATATTTGTAAATAGAACTTAATTGTTGTGTAACATGCATTGCTTCCTCTCTGAAGTGCTGTGCATAGGATATTTCACCTTCAGATGATCCCTCAGGAATGAGGGATCCACTGCTCTTCTAAGTTTGTATGGTTCAGGGAAAATGGTTTGGAAAGGGTGGTGACTTTTCAGTGCCTGCCAGTCACACCTGAGGTGGAAGCAAACCAGCCCCTGCAGCTCCCAGTGGCCATCCTTTTTCTCTTGAGCACCTCAACAGAAACAGTGGTACTTTGTACACGTTCACCAAGCCATTTACAAACAGATGTACTCACGCCTGGAAATAAACCTTCAACGCTCTGGTGCTTTCTGAACTATTCTCTCTTCTTTCTCTTCCTCCTCCTCCTCTTCCTCCTCTATGTAGCAGTGGCCCCTAGTGGAAGCTGCTGTGTGGGTTGGTTCTGGTCTCCACCTCTCCAGGGAAGAGGCTAGCTGGAATGGAAGTGTGCTGGTGGATGGCTGCAAACCCACCACAGGGGCCCAGCAGAGCCACACCAGGCACCAGCACCACTGGGCAATCCCCAGGCGGGCTCCTGCCTAGCACTGGCTTCCTGGGAACAGGACACCAAGGATCAAGCCATTTTGGCTTAGTAGGGACATGCAGTCCATTTCCTCCACACTTTCAAACAGCCCCTTTACGTGATTCCACTCAGAACAGTGTTTTTGTTAAAAGATAAACTGTGTCCCATTCCAAAAAATGTGATATGAATGACAATGTAAGGCCTGTTCTCATTCTCAGAAGGAAAAAACCCGACCCACAGTACAAGAAGTTTCACTTTATTCAAGTGAAGAGCAAAGCCTATATACCATTGGCACTCATTAATACAGAAGCCGCTTGCACTGATTTTTTTCTTCTTCACTGAAATATTACTGCTTCCTTTATTCCTGAACTCATAAAAGTAACAATACTGAAGGAACCAAAGGTGGATCATCCAGAGCAGGCTTTCTCTGATAATGTCCCAACTCAGATGTTTAAGGAGGATTGTAAGAAATGGGATGCATCCAGAAGGCTCTTCCCCCTGTGAGCCTCTGGCAATCAGTGGTAAAAGTGCTTGCTGAGTCAGATGTTGCATCCTTCAGTAGATTTGTTTCATGCCTTTCTGAACACATTTATACTATCATGATCCATGAAATCTTGCACCAATGAGTCCCAAATGTGATTATGCATTGAGCAAAAAGGTACTGCTTTTTGTTTGTTTTAAACATTGTCTAATCATTTCACTCAGTGCCACTTACTCTTGCAACTTGACAGTGAACAATCGCTCCCAATTTTCCTTCTCCATGCTGCTTTCCCTTTAACAGGCCTCTTATGTTCCCTCTCAGTTTTCTCTCATTTCATCTGAAACATCCTAGTCCTGAGGTTGGTTTTTTTCTTCAAGGTGAAAGTTATTCCCTATCCCTTCTGTTGTCTTTCTAATTCTAGTGTATCTTTTTTGAAACAACATCCTTCAGCTTGCTCTGAGGGGGTGGGCACATAATGGCTTCATAAATAGACAAAATACAAACTCCCATTGAAATTTATACACTTCAGATAACATCCAACTCCTTGTTTAACTACCTAGCTGATGGCAAGCACTGAGTGAATCTTTTCAGGAGCCCCACTGATATTACTAGTGAGACTAAGGTGACCTGGAATTTTGCAATGTTTTCAAACTATCATAGGCTTTTATTCAAATTCCATATGGTGTTTCCAAGTCCACTGCAAGACAAACTAATTAAATTATGTCATGTTGTGATTGTCATGACCTGAAAATCGTGGCATAATCATATGAAGAAGATTATTCTGGGAGTTTTTGAAAAACATCTGAAGGACAACATGATTATCAGCCACAGCCAGCACAGGTTCATAAGGGGAAATTTCTGCTTGTCAAACTTAGCTTCCTTTTATAGCAAAGTAACCCACCTGGTTGATCAAGGGAAGCCAGTTGAAGTAATCTTTTTGGATTTCAGTAAAGTTTTTGATACTGTCTTTCACAGTATAGTTCAAATGTCCAGCCCACAGCTGGATAAACACATCATGTGATGGGTGAGCAACTGGCTCGCAGGTCGGGCACGAAGGGTTCCAGTGAATGGGGCGACATCAGACTGACAGCTGGTCACTAGTGGGGTTCTGCAGGGCTCCGTCTTGGGGCCAGTGCTCATCAACATCTTCATTAAAGAACTGGATGCAGGACTCAAAGGCATACTAAGTAAGTTTGCCAGTGACACTAAAAATTGGGAGGAACTGCTGACTCCCTCAAAGGCAGGGAGGCCCTGCAGATAGACCCTAACAAATCAGAGGGCCAGGCATTCACCAACCATATGAAGTTTAACAAGGGAAAGTGCCGGATTCTGCACCTGCGATGGGGCAACCCTGGATTTGTGGACAGCCTGGGGAACAAGAGGCTGGAGAGCAGTGCCACGGGAAAGGGACATGGGGGTCCTGGTTGGCAGAAAGTGGATTATGAGCCAGCAGTGCCCTGGCAGCCAGGAGGGCCAAGCATGTCCTGGGGGGCATCAGGCCCAGCATCGCCAGCCGGGCAGGGGAGGGGATTGTCCTGCTTTGCTCTGAGCTGGGTCAGCCTCACCTCGAGCCCTGTGTGCAGCTTTGGGTGCCACAGTGCCACAGTATAAAAAAGATATTAAACTATTATAGATTGTCCAAAGGAGGGCCATGAGGATGGTGAAGGGCCTTGAAGGGAAGCCATGTGAGGAGTGGCTGAGGTCACTTGGTCTGTTCAGCCTGGAGAAGAGGAGACTGAGGGGAGACCTCATTGCAGTCTGCAGCTTCCTCATGAGGGGAAAAGGAGGGGCAGGCACTGATCTCTTCTCTGTGGTGAACTCTTCTCAGTGACAGAACCCAAGGGAATGGCCTGAAGCTGTGTTAGGGGAGGTTTAGTTTGAATATTAGGAAAAAATTTTTCACCCAGAGGGTGGTTAGGCACTGGAACATCTCCCCAGGGAAAAAGTCCCAGCACCAAGCCCGACAGAGGTCAAGAAGTGTTTGGACAACATCCTCAGGCACATGGTGCAATTACGGGGGCTCTTCTGTGCAGGGCCAGGAATTGGACTCAATGATCCTTGTGGGCCTCTTCTAACTCAGGATATTCTATGATTCTATGATTTTCAATTGATAGCCTAACAGAGTTTTGAAAGAAACAGTCTTTTCATTCTGTTCCTCCTAGTGAGAAAAAAATACGTTTATGCTTATGTGTACTCTTCATATAAGGGAAGCAATGCCAATGAGATTTGTGAATTTATTGACATTATCTAACTGTCTTTTAGCTGAAAAGCACGATGTTTTGGATGCTGACTGTTATTAATCAATTTTGAACACAAAGAACACACAAACAGGTTTAATTGCCCAATTCCCTAAGTCTTGAGTGATATATTTTGCAACTTGCCTATCACTCAAACAACAGAAGACTTGAGTGGAAGATATTAAAATCAATTATAAATAAAATATCTGTGAGGACCTCTCTCTACAAACATGTGTCTCTGAATTTATGATGTGGTAGCTGTATTGTAAGACATGACTAAATAAAAAGGGCATTGTCTCGCTGTGCAGATGCCTCCCCTGTCCATCAGGTTTATTGACTTTTTTTTGATCTTTACTTTGCCCCTTCTCACTCCGTTCAAAATCCAGCTACATTAAACTCCGGATTATCCCAGAAGACAGCAAGACGAGATAACACAGTCAAAGCAGAAACCAAGAAATAGCCAGGGAAGCCAAAGAAGCTTGGAGAAGGAGGACCATCAGGAAGGACTGGTGACTCCAGGGGCTGTGATGGCAGGGGGACCACAGCTTCTCAGAAGATGCAATGCTCTGTGGTTGGTGGCACGGTGCTATGTGAGCGAGCCCATGCTAATTCAGCATCAGTCATCTCAGGGGTACCTTTATCCATGATACACTTAATCCCAGATAATCTAGAGGTGACTAACACTATTTATTGTTAGGCCATGAAAACTCACTCTGAATACCTGTACTAGCACTGACCTTTCTGTCCACTGAGTCACTGTTAACTCTTATTCTTGCATGCAAAGCCAGGCACAGCTCAAAGCTTACTACTTTTTTATTGCTTTCAAACACTGATGCTCTTGCTACATTACTCTATAGGACAAGATGCTGCTCAGCTGGTAGTCCCAAACTAGGGGCTCAAATATAAGTCTAATTAAATACTTAGAGAACTGAATTGCTTTTCAGATGTTCTGTCCATTCAAACTCCATGCTCTTTACATATCTAGTGATATTGAAGGGTTCAGGGGACAAATTTATGGAAATATTTTTGAAAACCACAATCAGTATTTCTATTTGGTGTACCTAACCTCCTGGAATTATCACCATCCTGCAGTTTTCCTTAGGTCCTCTGATTCCCTGCCTCTCCCCTTAGTGACCTTTTACATAGTATGTTCCTTGGACTTTGGAGCAGACTATGTTTTATCACGTCTTTTCTCAAGGTGCCAAAATGGCCATTGACACCTAAAAGGACTAAAAAGACATGATGTCCCTTCTACTGGTGTTTTATTGTTTACAGAAATTTACTTTTTTTTTTTTTTTTGGATGCTGTTTGTCACAATGTCTGATTTCTGTGCATGTGGGAGGCTGTTGAGATGTCTATATGCCTGCAATACATCCTGGTAGCTGCTGTCTTGGTCTGTAGCTCATGCCCTTGGTTTACCACTCTGCATTTCTATTTGCTTATCAGGTTAGTGACACACCAAAATGCTTCATTACAAAAGTTGTCATTTCCTTTCTGCAGTCCTTGAAAACATGCTCAGTGGTTTCATTTCCATCCACAGTTTTCCAATTCTACATTTTTCCCTCCAAGTTCCTCAAAAATAGAAGTGGGAGAATTCTTGGAATTCCTGGAAAAGGACATTTTGATGGAGACTAGATATCCTTAATGGTCCAAGAATTGCCAGCTGAAAAATTTAGTAGGGAGACCAACATTACAACAAATCAGCTTGAATTAGGGGGCATTATATTTTCTAACAAAAAGGACAATGAGTCAAAACCAGTTTCTTTTATCTGATAACGGAACTGCAATTGCTCCTAGGATACTTCATACTGCTGGCTTAAAAATGAGGATCCTTTCCCTGGACCATTTTCATCTTGGCACACAATCTCTAGCTCATTGTGATTCTGAACAGTGTACAGGATCCGAAACCATGCTTAGTCAGCCTGGCCAGCCACCTGAGAGCCATGAGCAATGTCTCCTTTATGACTGCTCACTTCTACTTAAGGATAAAAGAAAAAAAATCCAAAAAAAAAACCCAAAAGGCAAGGATTCCTTTTGACTCCCAGAGACAGTATCGCTGCTCAGATCTTCCTTCAGTCTGGAAGCAGCAACATCACCAGCCTCTCTGAAAGCAGATGCACCTTCAGAAAAAGAAAGCAATGGCTTGTGAAGGGTAAAATGTTCTCTGGCCTCCCCTAATTGCAGATCTGATACAGAAGTACTGGTGGAAATGGTGTTTTGCTGGAGGTCAGATTAGATAAGGAGCTGACAAACTTCCTGACTTTACATACTGAAGCCTTAACAAGACTGAAAGCCTAAGAGGGAAGCCAAGGAAGAAGAGCTCTGGGAGCCGCTGGTAGATATGAGAAAGTGGTGAGTCGTCACAGGTTCCTCATGCTCTCTGGTGCAATGGGCCAGGCTACCCTCTCCAAGCTATGGTCCTCTACTTTCTGTATGAGATAACCAGTATCTCTGGTAAGCAAAGCAGTAAGTGATCAGGGGAAGAGACAGCAGGACGGAGTCATCCTTTCAAGGCCAGCCTCAGAAGAGCTTGCATCTCCAGTGAAATCCCACTACAGACAAAATGCTGTGCTGTGCTGACAGGCCTTCCCTGGCTCAGCTGCTGAGGGCAGCCTGGAGAACATGAATTTTACAAAAGCAACAGGGCAGCCTGAATGTTGAATTACTTTTACTGGAATATAGATTCTGGGCAATGCACTCCTACAACTGTTTTTAGCTCACCCTAGCTGCCTCCCAGGCAGAGCAATCAGGAGAGTGAGATTTGCGGCTGCACCACTCCTGGTGGACCAACTGACAGCTGACGAGCAAGAAAGTCGTTTTGGGATGAGACAGGGTAAGCAGGGGTCTTCTTCATTGCCTGCTCTAAGCAATATCTTCTGTGTAAGGCAATAATCCACAATCAAAGTTAGAGGTTGTTGTGTTAAGCAACACCGTTTCCACTTAGGCTGATGTCCTTAATGGCAAGTGCCTCATGCATGTCGTGTTTTCAGGCTCTGGCCCCAACTGGGGGTCTAAACAGTCTGGTTAATTTTCCTTATCGTCTGGAAGTGAGTGATGTCCTATCCTTCCCTGACCGGGGAAGGGGAAGATATTTGCTTGTAGAAGGCACTCTTTGCCTGGATCCTGCTGGAGAGATAACCCCGTGTTCAACACTGATGAGAAAGACAGATTCCCAACTGTTTCCTTAGGCTGGGGTATGTCTTGTCTGAAATGGTCTTATGGCTTTCATTTTTAAGCTGCACAGGCTATCTCCCCTCTTACTTGCAGCCATCTAGCACTCCTGCCAAAAGCACAGTGAAAAGCAGCAATAGGCAAGTAACTAACTCTTGGTTTAGTTTTTAAGGTAGTTTTGTTGCTGAAAACCAGGGGAACAGAAAGTGCTATGTGGCTACTCCACTGTCAGCCTAATCTGTGACCTGTCAGTGTGCTTGGCTGCTAATATCCTTTCAACACAAGTTGCTAGAAGACTGTTTCTGCATGTTAACTAATATCTTCTCAGATTTTGTTCTAAGTATTCTCAACAAACAACACTGCAAGATGGGCTGGCTACAGCAAAGCTAGCATGTTATGGTGTAACTTTTTACTTTGAACACTTGGTACAATAATTGTTAGCAATGACTATTATTCTTGAGATACCCCTGCATTAATACTTTACATGGACTGTGCTTCTTTCTCTGAAATTCTCCCAAACTGGTGAAATAACATTCAATGAGAAATAAAATCTAGCAGCTGCTTGCAAGTTCTCATCAAATCCTGTTGAGTTTTGTGAGCTTTCCACTAACTTTGGTAAGGCTTTGGATTTGGCTTGTACTTCTGAATGCTCCTAGGAAAAAAAACAACTAGGCAAAGGGGACTGGATGAGCATCCAGAGTGATGTGATCAAGTGGAAAGTGGAAAACCCAGACAAACTGAACTATGACTTTTGATAAGCAGCACAAACATCACATTCAGAGGCAGAGGTGTGTGGGTCAACTTTGTGCACAAAGACTCAACAAGCAAAGGAGGATTTTTTTCCTAAGCTTCTAGCAAGATTTCCTTTCACTGAAAGGAAATCATGGTAGGTATCTCTGTGTAGAGCCAATGTACAAAACCAGTTTATTCAAACATTTAGCTGTGCATCTGATTATACCATTGCTTTCCATTTCGTACATGAAACCACTTCTTGTGCTACTAGAAGGTGAATTCTTCACATACACAAGTGGGGGCCCTTTTTGCTGACATGGAAGTGAAGCTAAGTAGCACAGAAGCAGAAACCACTTCTCTTCAGCCTTGCAAGTCTGAACAAAGGAGTAGTGCATGTGCGCAGTTTTTAAAGGAAAGACTTTTGGCATGTCTGTGATAACCAAGGTCTGTGGCTTAAACTGCTGAGTTCAGGCTGGTTGATGAGAAGTACGACACAACCCGGCAATGTGTGCTCACAGCCCAGAAAGCCAACAGCATCCTGGGCTGCATCGAAAGCAGCGTGGCCAACAGGGTGAGGGAGGAGATTCTGCCCCTCTGCTCTCATGGGACCCTATGAGAAGCTGGAGTGCTTTGTCCAGCTCTGTGGCCCCCAACATAAGAGTGATGTGGACCTGCTGGAGCGAGACTGGAGAAGTGCAGTGAAGATGATCAGAAGGCTGGAGCATTTCTCATGTGAAGACAGGCTGAGAGGGTTGGGGCTGTTCAGCCTGGAGGAGACCTTATAGCAGCCTTCCAGTGCCAAAAGGGGGTCTACAAAAAAGCTGGAGAAGCACTTCTGACAAGGGCATATAGTGATAGAACAAGGGATAATCGATTTAATCTGAAAGAGGGTGGATTTCCATTAGATGTTAGAGAGAGATTCTTCACTGAGGACAGCAAGGCACTGAAACAAGTTGCTCAGAGAGGCTGTGGATACCCCATCCCTGGAAGTGTTCAAGGCCAGGTTGGATGGGGCTCTGAGCAATCTGGTCTCGTGTAAGGTGTCCCTGCCCATGGCAGGGGGGTTGGAAAGGTATACAACCTTTAAGGTCCCTTTCAACCCAAATGATTCTGTGATTCTATGAAAATGGTCTGAGCCACTCTACCTGGTTGTGAATGAAAGATCACTGTGGGCAGTGTGTGAGATACTCATCATAGTCTGAGTTCTAAGACAAATCATGAAAAATTTCTGTGTGCATCTACAGTAACAGCTGATGATTATTTTTCCTTTGAACTTTGTCCAAAGTTCATCTCTAAAAAACAAACTTTAGGTTAACTCTGTGTATTGACTCCTCAGCAAAATAAACATGCTGAATCTCTAATAACACTTAAATCACTCATTCTAGATTCTTTTAACTTGCTTGTTAACCAGAAAGATAAAAAACAGTAAAATAAACAAGCTTTACTCAGTTCTTTATTTTTCTGGTGCCTTCTATCAAAAAAATCTGAAGGACAAAAGCAACTCTGGCCTGATTGTTTTCGGAGTAAGCTGACTCCTCTTCTTGCTTCAAACTAACTGAAGGCAAAATCAAAATCCAGGCTGTCTTGGCTGTAACACTTGGCCTCTACAGCTTAAAGTGCTGGTAGTAAAAGTGTACGTGAAGGAGGGAAAATCTGAGTATTGGGGCTGGTATTTGCAGGGGGGTTTAAAAATTGGTTATGGATTTGAGATTGGAGGGCTAAGGAGGGAGGGGGCTGGGCGGTGCCCCAAACACAGGAGAAATCACAGCAAGCTACAAGCAGATCTGACTGAGTAATAGAGCTTATCCCAGGATCACTTGATCTGTTCAAAGGCTGCAGAAGTAAAGTAGAAAGAAGTATAAAAAGCAAATATGCATTTATCAGAAACTGTGTGATATCTTAGTTATTTATACTAACCATAACACTTCTTGTCACAGTTGGACACATTGAAACATCTACTGTGATGGCTGCTAGATTTTTGGTACTCTTGTGCACGTGACCTTACCTGATATCCCATGAACTGTGTGCCTATCAGTAACTATTTGATGAACACCCAGCTATATTTTCTGTGTTTTTCTTTTCTTAGTACTCTGTCAACACTGCTGTTTAGTATCATATCTGACTTGCAAAAAAAAAAAAAAAAAAACCAAACCAAAAAACCAGACAAAAAAACCAAAAAACAAACAAACAAAAAACTCAAACCCAAACAAAAAAACCCTAAACAAACAACCCCCAAACAAACAAACAAGCAAACAAAACATGAGGTAGGAGAGATTGCCTCAAAAAGAAAAACCCAAATAATGTGACATTAAAGAAATAAAGGCATTTTTGGATTACTCTATTTTCTTCATACCTTTTCCTTTTTGTGCCTTTAAGGTTTTGCTTTTAAGGTCACATCCACAAACCCACAAGCTAGAAACTTCATTAAAAAAAAATAAACCTGAGTTTCTTGCATAATTGTATAAGTCCAGGAGCTACAGCTTTAAGAAGGGCACTAAAAGTTGTAAAGTTCACAATTAAATCACACAGAACTTGGCAACCAATTGATGGAAAAGAAGTAGAAATTAACAGTAATTAAATAAACAATGGCTTAGTAGATAATTTTTTTACAGTTGAGAGGAAACCTTGCTCTACTTTCTCACTCAGGTTGAGCCCTCTAGAATCCTCCAGATGATAAAACCGTGCGTTACTGCCCAATTACGACTCGTCCCCGAGTTACTCATCATGACTGCTTTATGGATTTAGTTTCGCAATGTAATCATGAGTTCATCGTGGCTTCCTGAAGCATTTGCAGAGATAACGCAAACACTTACTTTTCTTCACAACTTGCGAGCATTTCGAAGGACTAAAGCGATGAAAGAGGCTATTTAAAAAAAAAAAAAAAAAAATCAGTTTTTCACTGCATCAAACCCCGGCTTTTCGTGAGAGCTCATGCAAATCCCGCGGCGTCCAGAACATGTCCCACTGCTTTAGCAATGGTGGCTCCGACAGAAAGGCGAGGTTTTAGGTATTTCTGAGACTCTGGAGACTTTCAGAAGCCGGAGACGCACAGGGGCATGCCTGTAACTTAAGCTAGTGTATTGCAGATAAGGACGGACCCCGCATGGGTTGGCTGCTGGCGTTCGGGCAGCCCCCAGCAGCTCACTGTGCGGTGACTGCGAACCGGGGGGACCGTGGTCCCCGAGCTGCCGGCACAGGCGGACCCAGAACCGCCCGAGGGTGCGAGGGAGGGAGCGAGGAGCCCCGAAGCCCGAGTCACGTATATTTGATTTTCACGCCAACGAGTACCGCAGAAACGTTCTAATCCATGGTGTGTTAACTTCCCTGCTTTGAACCTGCCCATGAAAGTTTCTGACTCGCCACGGCTGGGGTTTTTTTTTGGTTGTTGTTGGTTTTTTTTCTTCTTCTTATTTTTTTTTTTTTTTTTCTTTTGGGAGGGGAATTAGAAGAGGAATGGGGGATGAAAAAAAAAAAAGCAGAGAAAGCTGATGCGCCGCCAGTCGCATGAAAGCAAATGGCAGCATCTCCCGGCACTGTAAGTTAATAAATAAATAAGCCAACCCCGCTGCGTGAACGGCGAGGTGGAGGAGGGAACACCCTCCCTCCCTGCCCGGCCGCGCGGCGAGCGGGTGCGCTATTCCTGCGAATAACATGGCAGGGCCGGCGATTGCGGGGAGGGAGGGAGGGAGGAAAGGAGGGCGGCTCTTGGCCCGGGCGAACGGGCCGTGGCGCATCCGCACCTCATCCACGGAGATGAGGCC
>VXAD01009642.1:63351-144227 GCA_013399195.1 Dicrurus megarhynchus
CATTGTGCTCACTTCTAACAATGAAGACACCTGCTTAGTTTCAGTTTTGTAAGTCGGTTTCCTCTGGCTTTCCTGTGATTTCCCGGAGTTAGCTGGTGAGGCTGGATCTGCTACATAGCAGGGGAATGTTTAACTTTGATGAAGGGAGGCTTATTTTGAGGCTTCATTTGTGAAAAAAATTACATACATTTCAAAGCCTTGTTAAAAAAAAAGCCCTTAAAATTCTGAAATTCATTACTTTAACCAGGTTAACATGTAATGCCAAAACTTTAATATTAAACTTGTTAGTGATTGTGTATAATATAACTTCATAGTTTTTATTAAATAGTGACATTAAATTACTACTGAGAACAGGATCTTAAAGAAATAAAAAAAATATGCATAACTACTCATATTAGTTAAATAAGTTCATTATCATACTTTAGCAGAAAGATCACAGTCTTTGGAAATTTTGTTTATATCTGTGCATGCTTCACAATAGCTAAATGAAACTTTCTTTGGGGGCATTTTTTATTATTGTTTTCTAGAAAGGAATTCTGTAGCTCAGTAAATGAAACTTTAAAGCTTTAAAGTATTAAAAAAAATAGATGATCAGATTCTCAAATGTTTTTAAAACTTTCAACTTCACTATGGTAGAGAGATTATTTTATGATAGTTATATCAGCTAGGGGTTTGAGCTCATAAAGAGGGATTATGGAGCAGCCTCTCTATCCATTCATTTCATATTGTATAGTAGCATGTATAGAGTATGTCTTCAAGGTCTTAAGAGACCCGTTGTCCAGCAGAAGGTAGGTGCTTGCTCACTGAGAGTACTTTCCACCAGATGGATGTCAGCTATGTCATATCCCAAGATTTTAGTCATAGTCACCTGAACAACAGGAAATTTGGAGTGGATCCCATTATGGGTTTTGGTGATTTTTCATTTTACTAGCAAAGCTAACATGTTGTATAATTCAAAATATTGTGTGGAGGAGTCTTTTGTTATTAATAATTCTTTTGCCATTAGTCTTTTTAAGATTGTTACCTGAAAGTTTTTAATCTTTACGCTCTTCTATGTGCATCCTGAACTAGTTTTGTTGATGGAAGCAGGCATTTGAAAGTGGTTTTCTTCCATTAGGGAATGAAAATAAAAAAACTTTCCTTCAAAGAACTTTAAAAAAGCAAAAGTAGGAAATTAAAACTTAGGCTGCTTAGAAAAAAGTGCTGTTGTGTTTTCCAGCTTCAACAGTGAGATGTCTGCTTTAAGTTTAGATTTTGTGAAGATATCTCTTCACTGTAGGCTATTCAGCTTCAGCTGTGTTTCAAATATTGGGCCTATTTCTTATTCCAACTTTACTTTTTTTTTTTTTAGAGATGAGGTTTTGTGTGTGCCTATTAAACTTCATTGTAGAAATAATGATTTAAAAAAAGAATTAAAAATATCTTGGTGTGGATCCTTACAAAGGACACAATTTCCATAGACTTATTTTTTTAGGAAATAAGATGTGTTTTACTGACTCCTTAAAAATTTGTAAAATTCTGTGTGCAGTTGGAAAGCCGTGATAGTGAGCCTGGCTGTCACTTGAGTTGTTCATGCAGTTTGTTTATAATGAACACATTGTAGCTGTTCAGTTCCTTTATCCTTATTCTCAGAGCCATGAACAACTTTCTTTGGTCAAATGAATTGATACTATTGGAAATTGTTTGCAATGGAAATTTCTCTTTTATTTTAGTCCAGTTTGAAGGAACCTTAACGGACTATCTTATTTCATGTGTTATTGGCATTTTGCATGGGTACCAGAAACTCAAGATGAATGTCATGTGAGAAACATGTGTTGGTGACCCTAACCTTTTTACTGTTATTTCAGGTTTGTTGGTTTTACTTGTTTAAAGTCCTCCAGAAACAACTTCATAGGGTGATAGAGCTTTGCTTTTTGGAGGGCCATCTCATGGGGATGTGAGCTGTAAAGCGTCTCCACCAGGAGAGGCTTCTTGTATAGAAGGGGTAGAGCTAAAAACCTATCATTAAGCTTCTAATAATATTTCTTCACTGTCCCCTTCACCCTTTTTGCTCACAACTGTGCAGTCACATGCATAGCTGTATACTAGAAGTGTAAGACTCTACAAAAGGCCTGGCTCCTGTACGTTCATGAATTGCCCTTGTTCAATTACTCTGTGCCAGAAAGCAGCTCACATTCTGTTTCTGATGTATTTTAACAGCACAAAGGTTATTTAGGAACGAAACATGTAGTGGAAAGGTGGGGCAGAGCGCAGAAGGGTTTTGAGATGTCTGCTGAATGCAAAGGGCTGTACTTACTTCTGTACCCTGTAAATAGAGGGTATAGAGGGATAGTTTTTATAGGTATCTTACATTAATATTTCATGTTCAGTATAGCACAAAGCCAGTGTCTGGCTTGTGCTGGTGGTAGAGATATGCATTATGCAGGCAAAAAAGAATTTTATTTACATTTGGAGGGGGCAGGGGGGGCAACTTTGTATTTTCTCATTTTGCTTTCCCTTTTTTTTTTTTTCCTTGTGGCAAATACGATCTCATTAAAAAAAAAAATAAAAAGCCCCTTTGTTTCTTTCATAAATTTTTTTTATGGCTCCTGCACTTTACAAAGTTCCTCTCTGGACTAAAATTGTTAAAATATGATTTAAAGTTTGTTTGATTCTGTTTTTGTTATGTCAAAACTTCACAAAAATGAACTGTAGTTCATAGAATGGCTGTAAAATGTACAGAAATCTAAAGAGTTTTTAAAAAGTACTTAGTGCTGAGGAAAGGTGCACTTGCATGGCAGTCAGACTTTGTGGTTAGAATCACCTGTCCCTAAAATAATTTTTATAGCTATAGAAAGTTCTAACAGGTCCCTTCCTTTGGTCTGAGAGGATTGCCCTGCCTACTGTCCTAACAAAGCCCCAGCCTTGCCACAGAATCTTTTGTTTTAGTACTTCGATCATTCCAGGTTTTTGAGGAAAATATGTGCTGCTTGATACAGGCTTATCTGCAGCATTTATTTTCTGGTATACTGTTCACACCATTTTAATATCTCTGATGGAGTTATCAAGTACCCTGTGCCTTAAAAGCTCTTTGCCTAGATGGTTTGACCTATTATATGTTCCCTCTTGCCCGAGATTTCTTGTTTGCTGTCATTACAAATGCTCACTCTTTTGATTAGAGACTGTATGCTCAAAAAGCATGCTTTAAAAAACCGCACACTACAAAACAAACGTGCCGCCTCCATCCCCAGACCCCCAGCCCAAGCCTAATGTTTGTTGTTACTGGTGGGAATGCATCTATAAGTGGTACAGAAGCAGCGAGGCTCTGCTTCATGTGAGCTCTGTTCTAGGCCACGTTCATACAGCTTCTATGCATTTTTAATGTCCAATTTCTTAAAATGTGTGTTTTCTGATTCCACCCTTCCACCCGACAGTACTGTGCTTATAGGACAAAAGAGAAAGTTCACTTGGTACAGAAGTTGTGTCACCTGCCTCTGAAGTGAGAGACTCTACCTCTGCACGTGTAATTAAAAGTACGCTTTGAAAATGTAGCTGGTGTGTTTCTTGAATTGCAGTATGGATATGTGAATGGTTAAAACAAATGAGGGCAGATTTGAGCCTGTGACTCTAAGATGGCCTGTGAGAGAACTCTGGCAGAGCAGCCAGGCTTATGGGTGGTTCAGCTTCCTTCTTTCTGCCTATGAAATACAAGCTGTCAGTACGAAAGGGAGAAGGAACATTGATTCCTTCCCCTGTTCCACTTCAACCCTGCAGATCCAAGGTAACTGTGTGGATCCCAAAGGCAGCGTGGTTGCAAACAGTTAATTGAAGAGATCAAGTGGTATCCTATTGAAGCTTTAAATTATTTTAACAAAACTTCTGAGTAATCGCAATAATTATTTTCTGATAAGCTGGCTGATAGTAACTATGGCAACAGCTGTCTGGCCTATGGACAGCATCGCTGTATTGACAAAACCTTTAGATGCTCCTGAGGCCTCTTGCCTCTATAGGGAAGTGCATCAGGATGACTTTCAGGTGCCTGAAGCATCACCGTTGTTTTCTCTTGCAGTGGGATGCTGTCTTTCTCTTGTCCCAGCCTTTTCCTTTTGCATGGTCCTTTTTCTTTTGCATATTTTTGCAGGTGCTGCCTGCTAACCTGGAAATGCTGCAAAGACTGTCTTGTACTACAAGGACTAGGGAAGCATATAAGTACTTAGATGGAATTTTATATGCAAATTATTGGTTTTTAATTGTTTTAATAATAATAATCCAGAGCTCAGGGAAGCAGGAGGGGAAAAAAAAGGAGGACTTATTCATTTTGTTCCCTGGTTGTTTCCTTCCTCAATTAAAACCTTCTTAGAACAGACTGGTAGGGGGAGCTGCCATTCCCTTTACTGAAGTACAGCGTATTCCTCTCTGAGGCCTACGCTGAGGCGCAGCTATTTAATTTTCAGCTAAGAGCCACTTCTTTTCAGAAGAGAGGCAAGCCCTTGCTTCAGCACATTGTAGAAATGGAGGGAGAGAGCAATTTGTTTTCAGATAACTGAATTCTGGACAGGAGAATATGCCCCTCACCAAACATGCTTTTCCTATTGCTATTCAAAAGAGTACTCTTTAATATTATTAAATGTAGCAGTCTTGGGAGAAAAAACCCATAAATTCTTGTTGCACTTCAGTAAAAGATGTTAAAAAGCTACAGCCAACTGTGCGTGTTTGAAAGTAGCCAAACTGCTGATTATTCCTTAGGGACTCTTGGTTAGCTGATGCTTATTTCTACAGAAATCTTTGGCTTCTTAACTTCAACACACAAGAACTGGGTATTGATCCAGCTTACCTGCATTACCAGCAGCAGTCTCCTTGCACAGTGTGTGCGTGTTGTTTGCAGGCCTGTGGAAGTGTGCAATATGGCCTACATCTGGTCTCATCTTCAGTAAGAATGTGGCTCGTGGAAACTACAGGCCCCAGTGTGCAGTGCTGTGTTTTTATTGCAACGGCCTGCCGGGATTGTGCTATTCTAAGGCATCCTGGGACCTGTAGTTTTCTTGAGCAGAAGTTGGGGATTTGGAGTGAAGAGTAAAAGATGCTATCATGTTCTAGAAACACAGTCCTTGATACCTTATGCAGTTCTTGTTGGTCAACTTAAGCCTGTGCAGCAGTCAGGTATTTTTATTTACAAGTCGAAGATGGTTTATAGTTGGGTAATATATTTAGAGAAAAGCAGTTCATGAAAGAAGTCTTCCAACTGCTTATGTGTTTTTGTACAAAGAATATATTAATTGTACTAACACCTTGCTTCATCTGTGATTGCAAGTATCTTATTTGATATTCTGGGAATTTTTAATCTTTCAAGCGATGTTATGGATGGAAACATCTGGCAAAAGGGGATTTCTGTTGCTGACAGTATGGCAGCCATGTTGTCCTTTCCAGTTGCCAGGAGGACAGTGGGTCACAGTGGATTTCTTTTCACACAGTAAAAGGGAGTTTTAACAGCATTTTTACCTGATGAGAACTTGCTTTTCTGCTGTGTTTCTTGGGAGTGAGTGATGATATAGCTGCCTTATGCACCAGAACTGGGGTCCCAGTTTGTGTTCCTGCTGTGGGGCCTAGTGACTCCATTGCTGGTTCCCAAGGGGACACAGAGTCACAAACACAGGTACTGGCAGGTGCAACCAGAATCAGAGCACATCTGGCAGTTTTTGTCAGGTATGTTTAGTCCTGACCGGTGTGCTTGAACTCGCATCAGACTCACATCAAAAAATGTGAAGTGTTTCTGAAGTAGGGATAGAGGAATAACAACTTTTCAGAATGCTTTTTTTATATCCATGAGAATTGTGTATTTTCACACAACACTCTCAGTTGGATTTGCCAAAGTTAACATGGACATTAATTTGATTTTGGTTGTTCATCCAGCAACAAGTTTAGTATTTGCTGTAATCTTGTGTGCTGTGATTTGGATAACGCAGTTCATTTTCAAGTGAGCGAACACTTAACTTTAACTGACTCCTGTCAATTTCTTTGTTCTTCAGTTTCCATGAGATATTCATGTAAAAAGACTTATATTTAAGTGTCAGCCAATGTGAAATAAACTGTTTTTATGTTTTTGGAGAAATTAATTAGAGCTCCAGTCTTGCAAGAAGTCATGTTATTTAACACTAAGTCCTGCAGAAATTAGAATAGTTGAATGCCTGAAATCAGAATCTATGTAAGTAGCAGCAGGATTAAGACCTCCAAGCTTCTAATGTTGGAAAGTAGCTGTTTTGTAATCACCATAATTAGCTAATATCTAGGTCTGTGTGACAAAATTCTTCTTCTTTTAGTAAGTATCCAGAAATTCTGCTCATTATAAATTTGGAATTCACATGTGCTTCAGAGTTGTGCAAAAAAACTCCCAAAGCCTAAAATAAATTCCTCACTCCTTCACCTGTATAGATTATATATGTGACAGATTTTTAGGTGGCAATAGCTTCCTTGAGGCAGGGATTGTATTTTGTCAGCACTGATACATTGTACACACTGTATGTTGCTGACTCTCAGTTTAAAACTGATACAAAAAGGTTAAGAGATTCCTCGAAAACCTTACATATGTTGTAATTGTAAAGGACTTGGGAAACAGTAATATAGTTTTCTTTAGGTGTTCCCAGCCCTTTCACAGCCCACGTGGAGCAAATTGCTGACAGGACACGCGCTTAGCTGAAATAGTTACTATTAGTATCATGACATGATTAGAAAGGCTGACATTGTTGCTGTGCAGGGATGAAATTCCCTTTCATTGGCTGATTGGGCCTACATAACAGGCAAGGGAAGAAACCAAGATAAATCTGTATGTAGTGGAAAGATGATGTATCTTGTCCTTCAAGGACGTTTTACCCTCTGTAGAGAGCCTGCAACAGTGCCCTTTGTAATGCTGATGTATCAGGGTATTCTAGATAAGGAATGTGAGTAGTAGGGATGTACAAAAGGGTTTGATGCATAGTTGCAAAGAAAAACTTCTGTAAGTACTTCTTATCTCATAAGAGCAAATCTGTCCTGATCTGGGAAGAAATTGTGGTCCTGCTCAAGCCAATAGGAAACTTCACAGTTGAATTGAGAGTACCAGGATTTCATTCTTTTCCCCGCAAAAGATAGTTTTAAGTGGATTTTGCAGGGCTGAAGCACTGGACAAAGTTTAAAGACTCTGGCACCTGTTTAAGGTGCTGCTGCTGACCCCTGGGGATCTCACACTGGGTACATTGTCTCCTAGTGTCTTTGCTATTCCTTTAAAAAGTGGCTAATATCGAGCTCTTGTAATGCTTTGTAAGAACTTGGAATCTATTTATTCAGGACTTTTACTTAATTTGCTAGCACGACAAAATTTTACATGAAAGCCGGAAATTAGTCCTTGATGTGTCCAAGGAATACTTTTTGTCTCTATCCCTCTTGCTAGTGTGACAAAACTGTTCCCATTGACATATTTGGTCTGAAATTTGAATAACCTGACTTGTGATGGACTTAAAAAAAAAAGAACAAAACCAAACAATTAAAAGCGCAATAAAAATCCAATCCCCCACCCTCACTAACAAACATTTTTCATAACTCTATAAAACGACTACAATGGCCTATATTACTAATAGTGAAGCTTTTTGGTAATTTGCATCTAGCTGGAGCTCCAGATACCATTTTACTGCTGCTTAGCTTGCAGTAATTGTCTCTGATAAGCATCTTTATCATGTAAATCTATTGTTGTGTGTAGCATGAATTTGCTGTATTAAGGATGCTTTTGTCAGTGACCCCAAATGGAAAGGATGTGGCTACCTGAGCTTCCCTTTTTACCCTTTCAGAGAGTACATTCTGGCCAGAAATAAACTGGGAAGTGCTAGCAAGGTTTGTGCTGTTCCTGAATGCCAGATACCTGCCCTTGAGTCAACTGCAGTTCCTCTCCCAAGGAGGAATCCCACCACACCATACCTCTTATTTTGCGGTCTTAGGGAGTTTTGCTGAAGTCAGTGGATTTGTCACTATGAAACTTGTTTCAGAATCAGAGACTTAGTTTCCATTTTCCACCTGCAATTTGGCATGTCACCTGCTCTACTTTTATTTTGAATGTCAACCTCTGAAATAAACATGAACATCTCCTCCCTTCCCTGAGTGGCAGTTTCTTCTTGCCATAAGACTTACAATGTCTTCTTCCACCTTACTTCTTGCAGGAATTACATTTGGATGCCTTGCTGTTGATGAACTTGCGTAGTGTTTAGTGTAATCAAATATTTTTTCCTGTGGTGATGAGCTTCTGTCTTTGCAGTCAGTCAAAACCTGGTAGTGTTGGCCTGTTAGATGCGGGTGCCCAGTTAGTGCCCTACTGTGATAACAGTATCTTCTCAGCTGAAGAGGTGATTAGTTGGGCACAGGGCAGTGACAGTGCAAATACCTCAGGTTGTATTGCATTGACATTGTCATTGCTACAGAACTGCATGAGCAAAAATACTGATCTTAAGTTTGCTCCTTCCTGAAGTAAGATAAAATTGCGTGATTCCTCACCATTTGGAACCTTCTTTCTGGCTTCCTTTTGCTAACTTAATCTACACTTCTGTGCCCATGGTTGTTTTTGTTAAAAAATGCTGTTTTTTCCTTATATTAAATTAATTGTTAATATATTGGGTGATTTCATCATCGTGTATATAGATCATCTCCCTCTAAGACTTTTGAAAACTTAAACTAAGGAAGGGCACAAGTATCTGTTAAATCCCTGTTTGTGTGTAGAAACTACTATATATTAGACATGCCTGTACTTTTCTCTCAGGTATACCAGAAGCTCTTGCCATATCTTTAGAAACTCTTGCATAAATTGGGAAAGGGAGTTAAATACTATCTGCATGTTTTTAAACGTAATTTTTCCATATTCCCATCCCATATGCAGGATGCATTTTAATCCTTCACCTATGACACTTTGATATTCCAGTAGGCAGTGAGACTCACATGGGTTTCTTGGGGATCAGAAGTTGTATTAGAAGGGGACTTAAAATCATACAGTAAACATTCTTCTATATTTCTGGTACTCATGTCTTCCCCCCCCACCCCCCCTCCCCACTGGGTAATAACCAGAATTTAAATTGATAGGAGCTGTGATTTTTTTCTCAGAGACATTTTAAAAGGGAAAAAAACCCCCTGTCCTTGAAATTGCAAGGAGAGGAATATGTAAGGACAAAGTAATGGGAGGAGTGCATGAGAATTTGTGTGTGTGCATATGTGTCTGTGTGTAGAGAGATATGTTTAAACATTTTTTCTTGTACACCAATAACATCATTAAAAATCTGGGCATTAGTTTTTAAGCAACAGAATTTGTTTAAAGAGTGACTTTGCAAAGCAGTCTCCATAATGATGGGCACTACACTGATATCACAGTAGTGTGAGTGTCGGTCGTGATACAACTGCGTATTGGCATATATAAATGCGTACTGGCATATGCAGTACTAGTTTAGTGCTCCACACTGTTTTGTCTCATCTTAGTCTCTACTGTTGTGGTAAGTTTTCTTGCCACGTGGTGGTTTGCTCCATCTTCTAGGACAATGTTGGAGTAGGGCTGTTGTATGTATGGGAATCAGTGGATACCAGAGCAGAAGATTGTCGTAATGTCAGTGTGAGTGGATGTGAAGGAGTGTCCCTCAGCAGCATGTTACTACCTTCTCCTCTGGGTGAAGCACCCGGGCCTGGAATAAAAATAATTGGCTGCCACAACAGCCTTTTTAAAATTGCCAATCCTTTTGTTTAGAAAGTGCAATCATACCGTGCTCCGTGGTACCCTTTCACTCTGTCAGCATTGTGAAGGTTGGAAATGATATGCCTTTCCATTGTTTATATAGTAGCCACTAAAATTAGATAAACCTACAATTTATTCTTCTAACTTTAAGTAAACAATCAGTTAAAAATCTGTGGCAGTCAGTGTGAATAAAACTGTTTTGGACGCTTTGTTTTCTTGTAGCTGAAGCCTACTTCCATTGTACAGCAGTCTTGCACTTTTCTTCCGTTAAATGCTAATTGTAGGCTTATGTGATTCCATGTTAGACTGGCCCAGTGATTCAGTGTTATGTCTGTAACCTAGTGTGTAAATCTTTTTACTTGTATTGAATTATCATGGTTTTGTGAAGAAAGGAGCTATGAAGTGTATGGTTACTTGAATTCTTCCTTTCAGATTAGTGACTACCATCAGTACTCCCACACTGAGTGTGACTACCTCAGCTACAAATACCATCGTCCAGATGCTACAGTTCCCATTTGTGTTCTTTTGAGGAGAAGAAAGAAGAAAAAAAAGTGGTTTAGGGGGTAAGGAGGGAGAGTATAATAAAAGGGGAAGGAAAAACAGAATTTGAGATTGATACCTGTGTACATGGAGCAGCAAGAGTGACAGCTAACTGGTATGTAGGGGAAGGAAGATCAGAACACATCAGTGTAATAATTTTGGAGTGCTTCCTGTTGACTTGTTAATACAACATGGAATTTGGCCCAGGCAATCTGCTGTTGTGAATCAGCATAGTTTATTCACTGTAGTATAGGTGTACTTGTTATTATTTGAGAATCTGCTCTACTTAAAAGATAACAGGTCGGTCTGGTAAGTAGCATTATTCCCATGTTTGGATTAGAAACTGAGGCAGAGAGAGAAATTTATTTATTCTGCACTGCAGTAATTTTATGGAAGACCTTAATCTAGGAATGGAAGCCTTCACCTGTGCATTTAGTCCAGAAAACTGCCTGCTTCATTCATATCCTTAATGTTGCTATGTTGTAAACAAAAGTGAGCCTAAAACCAATATACTGATTAAGCATGGGTGGTGTACAAATAGGTAGTGTTGTCCCAAAGGAAGTGAGATTCTTGTAAAACTGGTTGTACAAAATAAATAGGGTACTTTTTTTTTCTTTTTTGAGTGTTGGATATATTTTTTTAGGTTATCTTGTGTTGAAGGAAAAGTAAAGGGTTGAATGGGGATGGGAGACCTTCTGATACATAGGGAAGGTAATGATTAATAAATGTGAATTTGAAATCCAGGACAATCTGAGTTGCATGGGTGAGCACTGGTGCAAAGAAACAGTCCTAAGTTAAGTTCTGCAGAATGTGAAAAAAAGAGAAGAAAGGTGGTGGTGGCAGCGCTTGCTGCTGTTGAAATTTTTTTTGTCTACCTTTCTAGCTCTGTTGCAATATACTACAATTAATACAACAAATTTCATGTTATCATGTAGGCATGATTGTTTCTAGAATATCTCCTGAGTGTACTTTGTCTATGTCCTGCATGTGAATTGGGTTCCAGTAACTTTACTGCATACTATCACTGTTTCTGTGTCACACTTTGAGTCTGGTACAAAGGATTTTACAGATCTGGTTGGGTGGAATGGTTCAGTGCACAGCAAAAGTAACACTGAGTAACGAGTGTCGTCAGTGCTGAAATCCTAACTGCTTGTTAAAAGTATTTTGTGTACAGCTTATGTGAGCAGAATTCTTCAATCCTCCCAAGTGACTACTGTTCAGGGACAGATATCTTGTTCTGTTAATTTGGAGAAATGCCTTTTCCACGTGAAAAATCAGCAGAGTTGGCAATATTCAAATTTCTGCCTCTGTCCCAGCTGGCTGGGTCCAGTGTTGCTTCCACTAACTCTTAGTGCTGCATAATAAGGATACTATATTCCAATGGAAACATGAAAAGTATGGCTCCTTTTTTGTTATATGCCTCACTGTTTACTGTAAATGGCTCACTTAAAACTGTGAGTCTCATGCTTAGAACGCTGTGTCTGTGACTACCCATGTTGTTAAGCTCTTGGGCTCTGGTGGGATGTTGAATCATGATCTTTTAAATGCATGTCTCTTGTTCTGGAGTATCTCCAGCTACAGCCCTTAGTGGCACTGCTAGTGGTCCCTGCTGGTGTCTTAGAGTATTTGTGGAACACAGAAACTTTGGCATATGCCCCTCTAATGTTTCGTTAGAGTTGTTCATGTTTTGAGACTGGTTCTTCATAAGCCTGGAGTTGTCTTTCATCAGTAAGCTGGTTTAGTACAGTGTCTTTACTGAACTATTTGTATGTTGTGACATATCTACTCTGTAACTGTGGAGACAGCTTCAAGGCCAAACACAAGGCAGCTTAAGTAACCACAGCATCTCATACTCTGCAATGTGACTTCTGTGAAGTAGAATTCTTGTTTTGGTCATGTCTTGATTTATAGATGGGTGTAAGGAAATTTCAGAGAGTATCTTCTTGTGTTAACAATTCAGTGATTGGCATGCTTCTCCTGTTCATGTGCAATTAGTCCTGCATACATCACCACTGCTTAATGAAATGTTTGTAAAATAAATCTTTTTGTAAAATAATGCCTTGGCATTAAAGGCCTGAGATCCAAAGAGACATTGTTGGCTGGCACTGCATTCTTCAGAGAGAAGACTTTCAATTCTTGTTCTCTGTGTTGCAAAAGAAGGCAGTTCTGCTTTGTGTGGAAGTGTCATGGAAATGTGAAGTACACAACTTCATGAGAACTGTATTGCACTGGAAAGATCAGCCTTCATCATCACTAAGACCGGTGGCTTGGAACTGTATGGCAAATGGGCATAAATCTGGAGATATCCTTACAGTTGTCCAGTTGTTCCTCCATCTCCATGCAACCTAATGTGCAAGAAGGGAGGAAGGGGAACCAAAATACCTGTATTTTGAAATAAGTGGGAATCAACTGAGTTTTCCTGTGTAATAGTTGAAGAAGTATCGGTAGATATGGGAAAAGAGCAGAAACTCACCTTGAACTTGAGAGGAGAGCAAGAGGATAAGCATTTGTTTTTTTATTGGGAGCAGAAAATGTGAATGAGATTTGAGAGAAACTGTTTGGAGCTCTTCTATACTTTATCTACATTAGAATTTCCTCTCAATGAGACATGGAGCACTTGAGAAGAAAACTTTCCAAGTTATATATCAGGAAGACAAATTATGCGTGTGTGATGGGTTTACTGGTGGGATGGAGAAGAGAGAAATGTTGCCCCATGGATGATCAACAGAAGTACTGAAGCATGAATAAACTCAGTACACACACATGATTATATCTTCTTGTGTTTCTTTCAGGGATATCAGCAAATTCAACCTGAAACATTGAGCCTATGTCAGCATGGAGTAAGAAAGCATGTAGTAAATCAAAAGTTCCCAACTACAATTAAGAGTGCCAGTTTCTTTGAATTGTTAGTTTGTAGTGCTGTTTGTTGCTGGTGTAGTTTGCACAAATGATCTCTAGGATGACAAGGGCATTGTGTTGCTGTTTACTTTCAGCAGGACCAGTTTCAATGCTATTACTGGTCCAGATGATAACTCCCCCTGAAAAAGAAAATGAAAGAACCCCAAACAAACCTATGTGATTCTGTAAGAAGGTTATTTAAATAACAAAATTATAATAGCCCCTATGTGAAATGAAGGGGGAAAAAAATAACATAGTCTGAAATTCTTATTTTCTTGTCTTTTTATGTGACTTAAGAGATTTCTGATGTAAACTGGATCTTTCTCATATAAACTGGATCGTGGTCAGCTTTCTCAACAGTGTAGATGAGCAATAATCTCATTGAGGCAATATCTGTGAGTTCATGAAACTGCTCATAAGGGTGCTTCTGTGTTTTTTGCATATTTTTATCCTTGATACTTGCTCGTTCCTGGTAAGGATGATAAGCTTATTGGGTATGTTCAACTTCATCTTACTGCCTACAGCAATACTGGGAGGTATTACATACTGGACATTTGCTTTGTTTTCCAGACCTGTTGTAATTTTGGGCTCTAGAAAATGAAACTTCTCTGTTTCCCACAGATTGAGACCTGCTTGTTTATCCTACATGGCTTTCAGTTTGGCTATCTTCAAAAGCTCATCTGTCAGAAGAGAAGGAAGCTGACAGTGATGACAAGGCAGACATTCACCAAATTGTTTAGGCAGTGCTTTCTAGCAGGATTAGCAGTACTTCTAGTAGAATTCTGTTCGATGTTTGTCCTGGGCCTCAGTTTGAGTTTATGTATTTTCTGTGACAGTAGTACTTTTTCACCTAGACTTCCTTATTAAAAGGGAGAGCATCTTGCACTCTTCCAGGGTCAGGCAGGACCTGAGACAAGTTCTGTTTTCTTGGAGGGAAGTCAGACATTCATCTACGTGTTCCCTTTGAATCCATTGGTTCAGGAGATCTTTCCTCTGGTCAGCTGGGAGGATGCCAAATCATTGCCAGTCTTAAATGGGTTTTGGCAGTTTTTGCAGCAAACATCCATGGCTTATATTTAGTGCTGCTTTCCAACTTTCTGAGTCTTTCTCAGTTAGGAGGGACTGCCTGAGTCTCCTTGCATTGAAACCCTGACTGGTGAGGGGCTTGGAGGAGAATTTTTCAGCAGTCTGGTGGGTTATGTAAAAACAAAAAAACTCTATAGTCTTGAATACTTGTTCATGACTTTATTTCAGTGTTGCATTACATTATACAACAAGCATAAACCAGTTTGATTTCTGCTTCAGAAGTTGCAATTTCTGCTTTTAACATTACATGCTTGAATTATAGCCTGGTTTATTTACCAGAAAACCAACCCCCAAAACAAACCAAGGCGTACACCAGCATGGCTGCTCAATGTGATTAAACATAAGAACTAACATACTCTGCTGGACCAAATGTCCATCTAATCCAGCATCTTGCCTTTATCAGCGTCTAGCAGCAGCAGCTGACTGAACAGTGTAGGAAATGGGTGCATTCTGTCAGCTGCTGAAATATTAGCAGTAGATTTCTGACAGACAGTTGTTTAGCTGCTGTCTGAGATGGAAGCTACATTTGGGCTATTGCACTGTGAATAGCAACATCAAACTATTTATAGGTGAATTTGCTGCCTTTTTGAACTAATTTATAAATATCTGTGGCTTACATAGTGTTTCACAGCAGCAAGTTCCATGCAGTTTACCTGCATTTTCTGTGTGTGTGATCGGTTGATGCAAGGAAAAAAGAGTTTCATTTGTTTTAAACATGCTCTTTTGTTGTCATTCCTCTCTACCATTTCTAGTTCTCCCCTTTTTGAGATGGAGCAGCCAGAATTATGTGCAGCGTGCATCACAGCAGAATGTTCCCTGTTTTTTCTCTGTTCTGTTCCTAATACCTTCTGAGATTTTTCTCTGAATTCTTGCTGCTGAGAGTTGAACTGTTTGCTTGCGGTAATCTTGAAATCTTTTTTGTAAGTAGTCATGCCTAGTTTCAATTCATTGTTGTGTATTAATAGCTAGATTATTTTTTCCTCTGAGTATACTATTTTGCACTTCTCGACCTGGGACAACAAAATGACAAATGAAAACCAGTCATTTGGTGTTATCAGATCCCCTGTAACTCTCTGAAGTTTACTTTAATTACAACTATCTGAAATGATGGAAAGCATCTCAATGTCTGCAACCTTCCTTTTTGCCAGATCAGTTAAAAGTATGATCCTTGTTGTGGTAACTTCCTTGCTCTTTGACTGTTTAGTGTTTTCTTTCTTTTTTTTTTTTTTTATTTTATTTTCTTTATTACTTTTGCGTAGGTCCTCTCATGGATTTTATTCTAAGGTGGTGCGAGGTATACAAATGGATTTGCTTCCTTTTGTTTTTGTTGCAATATGGTGCATGAACCTTTTGGTATTTGAGATGTAGATCTTCCAGCATCCCTTTTCATTTGCTTTGAAGTTTCATGTCCAAAAGCTTCATTTCATTAAGATTGCAATCTTTTATAAAAATACTTGGCAGAGAGTGTTCCTTAGAAATGTGGGGGTTTGTGTTGGGGCTTTTTTTCTTTGTGTGTGTGTGGTTTTGTTTTCTATGTTTTGGGTTTTTGTTTAAATGGCCAGTGCTTTGTAATCTTAGTATCGTGAATTATATCACCTTCAAAGGGTGATATAATTCATTCCTGCCTCTATAATTTGTTCCTACATCCTGTCTCATCCCAGCCTCTTTTCTTCAGTTCTTTTCTCTTCCAGTTCGTGGAAGTCATTGTCTTGCCTTTTTAACCAAGTCTGTGATGTTTTTACTATGATCAGCTGTGAGTTTATTTTTTTACTAGATACCAAGAATCCACTGCTCATCTCATTTTGTTATCATGGTAGAATTTTAATTTTTTTTATTTGATACTCTGGTTTGAAACTCAAACCTTCTCACTCACCTAGCATTGATGTCAATGAGTTTTAAGGGAGTTTGACTGTCAGGCAAATGGCAGCTGTTAACTTTCATAGGTTTGCTCCTTGTCTAACTAGAATATCTTAATTTGATTATTGGGGATGTTTGTATTAATTAGTTGAACTCTTAGGAGAGTGGGAACAGACACTTCAGAAAAGAAGAAATACTGCTAGAAAGTAATGCTTCTTTTGAATGTTATGCTTCTATATACATGGATTTACCTTTCCTTTGCTGCTCTAAGTATTGATTGGGTGTTAAATAATTAAACTCACACAGTAGTGTGCGAATGTTCATTCCTATATCTGGGGGGTAGGAAGAAGGGCTACAACAGACACTTCTGTCCAGAAGACTCCTAGCCTGGAGGACAAGCAGACTAATGTGTCATGTAGGAACATGCAGATGTGACATCCAGACTGTAACTTGACAGGATATTCAAAGGAACTAGTTCAGAATTTGGCAACACATGGCAGTGCTGATTTACCCACTGTAGGAATCGCATCCTTTACTTCAGCTTTGCTCAGTGTGCATGGATTATACAAATTTTCAGATATCTAGATGGTTTAGGTTATTGTTGGGGGAATCAATCCTCCTTCAACTTCTTGCTATTTGTAATTGCCTTTAGTAATTTGAATTACAATTTTATATTATTGTATTCAGAAGCTCTTAGCACTCTGTACTCTTGTGTGGGTGCATGCTTGTGATGCTTTGCAAGTTGTGGAAAAAATATTTTTTTAGTAGGTTAGTATTAAGCTGTTGTGGAATTTGAACAGTCTCTAGTGTACTGTGTGATTGTAGCATGAACTTAATAACTGCAAAAAGTTTAATTCATAAAGATTACTGTAACCTCGAATGCTTGAGTAAGAACTTCGATGCAGATTTTAAAAAAGTAAGACTGACAGTTTTTGATGTTCGTGAATGAGGAGACTGAATAATGTGGTTTGGTTTTGTAGCTCATGAAGTTAAGCAGCTGAAGCTTGCTTTGGTTGTTGGTCTCTAATTGTTTTGTGTGTTGGTGAACAGACACTTAAAACATAAAAAGCCAAGAAATTAATACTTGCATTGTTATAAATCAGGTATCATTATTTTGTATTTGGAAGATGAAACTCTTAAAGTGACTTGACAGAGGCAAGTCAAATGATCTAGTTCAGAAATTGGCAACACATGCCACTGCTGATCCCAGGGTCCTTTGGTCTGTTCAGTAAACAACCATTCCTCTCCTCTTCAGAAAAAAAGTATTTCTTGCCATTCTGCCCTCTTCCGGGACTGGAGCTTGTAGTGGGTATGAAAGGATGATATACAAGCCTCTTCCCCCACAGAACTTGTGCCAGATGTTATGTGCTTGGTAATGCAACTTGAGAAAATAGAAAGGGCTAAAATAATTGAAATTCTTACTGTTTCTCCAATAGATGATTTGAAAATAGGCCATTTAACACAGGTTAAAATGACAAGAGGGACTATTACTCACTGGGAGTGACTTCTGAGACATTAAATACCTCTGGTTTTAGAATTCTTTAAAATGCTCATGTTTGTTTTCGAGAACTTAAATACTTTTCTGTCTGGAACAAGCATGTATTTTTTTTTGCAGCAGAGGGGACTGAAAAGTGTGTGGAGAGTGGTATCATCCTTCTTTTCCTTCCTTCTAGGGCAGGTTTTTTGAAAGACAAAGGACTGAAACAAAACTTATAATTTAGTTGAGGTATATTGTGCAGAAAGGAGGAAACAGCTGCTAAGATCAGAAAATAAATCTGTAATGGAGAATAGAAAACAGGTCTTTCCAAGGTGTGTGTATATAAACTTGTTCTCACTTGTCCAGCTTTTTTGTGTAGGTTGTTGTCTAATAGTTCTTTAGGACTATGTCATAAATGTTCTATGTATCAAGTGTTGTCAGGGTTTCCATTGCAATAAGCTAGTTAAATCACTGTTTAAATAATTATATATATTCTTTTGAAAGTTGTATATACTCTGGATTTTCTAGAAAAATCTTTTCTTTTTGAATCGATGTGAACTGTTCCCTGGAAGAAACAAACTGGTGATTATTTTTTGTTTCGTATAGATATTTTTTTTGAGTGTGGAATTTTATATATTTTTAAGGAAAAAATACAGTCAAACAATTTTTGCCTCCAGTGTTCAGGTAAAGTTTGCATTTCTGTACTTACCTCTAAGTCTTAGTGATTTTTAAAGGTTTTTTTGTGTTTATTTATTTATTTAATGCATAATTCTGATATATGTTTGACCTCCAGAAGCTTAACCCTTTTTGTTTGGCTTGGTGAAGATGAATTTTGGGAGTTCATCTGTACTGTAGTTGATGCTGTTGTGTTTCCTCAGTAGTTTTATGTCAGTCCCACGAGGCTGTATTGCATCAAGTGGTTCACCCGCGTGTCATCCAGGGTAAAGCTATGAGAAAATGTGAGTTTTATCTCACCATTATTCCATCGTGCCTGAATGAGAAAGTTCATGACTTACAGAGACAAAACTCTTTGTCCTGAACCTGAGTGTTGCAAAGCTGTAGGGTAGATTAGAAATCCTAAGAGCAGGAAAATGCTGCTTTAGTTAAGGTAAATGGCTCAAAGTAGTCGTCAGAATAGGACTACCCTGGCAGAAGAATCAAGTTCTCTATAAAAGAACGTCCGAGGTACTTGGGCCACAGCTTAATTGCACTTTTATTTCATAGCTTTGTATGAAAATAAACAGGGAAATAAGGAATTGGTGTTGAAAGAGAGGAATGTGTGAATATTCAACAGTGTTGGACTTGTGTATCTGTGGGGAGAAAGAAAAAATCCGAATATTCACAGTGCTCAGCGGGAAGCAGGAAGAGGAGATTTTCTTCCTCTTAGAGATGTGCTGTGAAAACAGTGATGCAGCCTGGCAGACCAAGTCCTGTTGCATTCAAGGAACAAAAAACAACAGCCAACAATGGCTCAAAAGCTGCAGGGTAGCTGATATAGTAAAGAAGGAAAAAAATTAGGGCCGAATCTCGCACAGTAAATTGTGATGGTGTCGTCTTTTTAAATACCGTCATTACAGCTGAAGGAAGCAGAGAGAAAAAGCTGATGCTGGAACAATCTGGTAGTTAAATCTAAGGGAAATGGGGAGAAGGGGTGGACTCCTGCTCATCTGCAGCAGTGCTGCACACAGAGCCTACCTGATTTAGGCCTAGCGACAGTGCGTTGGAGGCCTTGGGAAGGCAGATAGCTCCGCCAGCGTGTTTTGTCAGTGTGACGTACTTGGGAGTGTGTACAGCCTGCATGCTAAACGCCAGTGGCTGCCTTTGACTTTGCTTCTCACAGTTCTAAGTATGTAATGAAATCCCTTCTCACTCACACTTTTATTTTGGGATGGAGGGGGAGAGAAAGGAGCTTTCAATATTCTGGTTAGTTCGGAGTTTGAAACAAGCATGTTTTGCCTAATTCTGTTTACTGCCTTTTTATTTAGGCTGTGTGTGAAACACATTGATACCTTTACATGCTCTATCATAATTTATCAGTACACAAAACTAGAAACTCGTGGAAACCCTATTGATCCTTATCTAATTAATCTATACAGAGGGAATACAGTACTTGCTGTTAGAGGGTCTTAAGCTGGTCTTTTTCCCTTTTTGTAAATTTGTCTCTGTGCTCAGGAGATCAGGAATGCCAAAATGACAACATGGTTTAATGAAATAATAGCTGGTGAAATTGAAATAAGTTTGGCTAAAAAGCGAATCAAATGCAAATATAGAATGAGCATGGTTTTTACTGAGTGTAAGCAGGCTGTACTTAGAACAGATGTTGTAGTCAAAAGGAGAGGAAAATGTGATACCTGTCTGGTAGCAGCAGAGGGTCCCAGCCACCTTTTCAGAGTTCAGAGCACCCGACAATCAACAGAAGTCTGAGACTGTTTACATAGAACTTTGTGAAATTAAATTGCCTGTATTCTTTCTAGAAAAAAATCACTTTTAGCAGGCGAGAAGCATTACCTTTTTCATCTTGTTCATAAAATCTGAAGACAGATTAAGGAAGAAACAATTGTTCTTTTGATACTTTTTTCATGTGAACATTTGTTCGCTAACAAATCATTTTCATATTGTCTTTTGACAATTATTTAGAAGGCTAATATATTACAGCAAGTGACCCGTAGTGTTGTAAAAGCAAGAATTTACGTATAGTTTCTCATTTTGAGCCACATCACCTCCTATTAAAATGGAAGCTCTACATAAGATGAAACAAATGCCTATATTCTTATATGTATTTTTGAGTACCATAAAGTACGGAATATGCAAAATGCTCAGTCCTGTACCAGTATAGCACACTGGAACTCTGTAACTGCTGAAGGAAGGAAGGAAGGTAGGTTTTCCTTCTGCTGCCAGCACAGTGCTTCTACTGCTTAAGCTTGTGCATGATGTTCCCCCGACCAATCTGTGAATCACTTCAACTTTTTGTGGAGTGTGACACCCCCTCGCCCACTATCCCCCCCAGAAAAACTGGGGATTGCTGGAGGTAGGACCTCACAGCTGGAAGAGAACATAAAGGAGAGTGCCTTGGTCAGCTAGATTAGCTGCCTGTGGGCGTGTTACTTAGCCTGCAGGCTAAATGAAAATAAAGAAACTGGAGTTAAAACTATAAACTTTGAGCAGAACTAGGCTTCACTTAGGTCTCTTGATGTACAGGTAGTCTAAACTTTCCTTCTGCATGCTTGGCAAACTGTCATTTAGGTTTCATGGACACATTGAGACAAGAGTTTTATTGAAAGTACAGCATCTGATTTTGAAAGAACTTTATAAATACAGAACTATAAAAGATTACGTGTTATTTTAAGGTGCCCTGCCATATAATCACTAATCACAATACACCTGCATTTTTAAATGTTTGCTTGTTATTACACGTGTACCTGGCTTCTGTCTGATATTTGTGGAATGGTAACATCAGCAGAAGCTTGTGTAGCTAATCTCCCTAAATCTTGCACTGAAAACTTCACTGCTGCTCCTTGTGATTCTCAGCCAGTGATATTTTAAACAGAAAGCCCTTGTGATTGGAGGGCTTGTCTTTTTTTCTTCATTGCAAATGCCTGTTAAATTTCTTTGTTCAACAAATTATCACATTTTGCTTTTTTATTTCTTAATTTTGAAACGCATTGTGTAATTATGTCTGTTTCCTGTTTGTTGCATGCAAGTTGCCCTTCATCAAAATGCATTTAACACAGATTTATTCACTTAACCAACACTCCCTTTAAGTACTTTTCACTATACTTTGTAAGCATGGAAATGCTGTATAGATAATATATAAGGTAGATGGAAATTCAGGGTCTTTAATTGGAGCCCTGCTGTTCTGAAATCTCTTTGGAAAAAAAAAAGTCCAGACTCTTGGGATTCTGTATAAATGTAATATGAAGTCTTCTGTAATGCAGAATGATCTTCTAGAAAATGTGTGCTCACTTCAAATAAATTAGTTCATATATTTATGTTAGATAGTCCTTTAAAAATATATAGTCTTTCAGCTTAGTTCTTTCAGTTGTTTAGTCACAATATTTTGCTTTTCATTAAAACGCTAGATTTAAGAAGACTTTGATTGATTTGCAGTCACTCTGTGCTAACGTAAAACTGAAAGCTTGCTTTTACTTGCTTGTGTTTTGGACTTGCACTTTCACTGTTTCCTCTCTAAATTCTGGAAGAATGCTTTGAGTCATATATACTTCATTTATCCTGCTTTCCCTCTCCGAGAGCAGAATCTCTTCTTTCCATCTCCACTGAGGAGATGTGTGTGGTTTGTCTAATTTTATTCCTCATGTTTAGTGTTTTCTCTTTTAACTTTTTTTTTTTCCCTTCACTTGTTTGGCATTTCCCCCTGCTGGCCGACTGCAGTAACAGCACCTCTTTCCCCGTGGAAATGGAAGTTCAAGGCTGTCCTTGAATGTCACGGCTGTGTGGTTGAGGCGTTGGCTGCTCTTCTGACATTTTTTTGATGTCCTCCGAACGTGTCTGGTGGATAGATAAAATTCAAAGAATAGTCTGTGCAAGCAGGACGTGCACCTACCTGAGGTTCTCTGCATCAGAAGTGCAGTTGCACTTCCAGTGATAGTTGGAGGTACCTCTAGTTTTGCATTTCATTGCTGCCATCTTGCAGGACTACCCAGATCATCTCCTTTTGTACTCTGGACCTCTTCCCAAAACTCTTAAGGCACTTCTGCTCACTAATGCATCATTCCCACAAGCCAAAGATAAAGTGGATTGCTAGAAGGGGAAAAAGGGTTTGGCACTCAGTAAGAAATTTCTTCTCGTGTTTAAAAGGGTAAAACTAGAAATCAGAGATCCCTTCCTTCTTAATGGAATTTCAGGGGGGAAATTACTTTAATAGCTACTGGGGTAGGGTTTTCTTAGTTTTTTCTTGTTCCTTGCATCTTTGGTTGTTAAATCAATTACTAGGATTTACTGCGTGTGTTCTTTCTAGAAAGAGTCTTCTCTCCTCCTCTCAACTCCCTCTCCTCCCCTTTTTCCCAGGTAGTCCTGTCTCTGAAGTATGAAAGAAAGGCAGGAACTTCTCAGTGACTGGAATGAGAATTGTACAACACAGGTTAAGAAAAATAGAGGTTAATAAACTGATTTTGCGAGACATACTATTAAAAAACCGAAACCAAACCATAAAACACAAACATTCAAACAGCTTCCCTTTGCATTTCTTACAAATTTTGAGATGAGACAGTGGGCTCTTACAGCTAGGAGAGGACAGCTCTTTCTGGTTTCTGTTGAGCTTCCATCTTATTTTCCTTCCCAGTGGTAAATATACTTTGTAAATAACTTGAAAATAATTCGAAAAGAAAAATTAGAGTTTTAAGACTTAACAGATTAACTGACATATTTTTGAAGTTAAATTGTTAAACAGTGTTTTCTAAAAAAAAAAAAATTAAAAAAATTCCCAAACAACCCATGTTTCCAGCAACTTTCTGGAATGTCGAATAATGCAGCAAAAAATTTTTAGAAATACATGCCAAACTCTGCCTTCCAGTGATGTGTATCTTCACATCATGTAAATATTTTAATTTTTCGAAGAATTCCTCAGCTCCCTGCTTCAAATATGAAACTTTGCTGTTGCACTGTTAGTAAAAGATAAACTTACAGACCTTATTACTACTGGGGGTTCTCTTGGTGTGTATTTAGCTAAACAGTCCTTCTAAAAAGTAATTCACTGAAATAAAAGTCCAGGTCATACAACTTTTTTTACCTGAACAAGAATTTAGCCACACTGCACATAAGATGATTTTGTGTGTATCTAAAGCCTGGTGAATAGTAACTCACTGAGCAATGTGACGCTTAGTGGTTCTGCAATACTAGAACCTCTGAATGCAACACTGCTGTAAAACGTCCCTGTACACTGGTGTCTGGGTAAAAAAAAGGAGAATTTTATTGATGGTGATTTTGTGAGTGTTAGGTTAGATGGGGAGACCTTGCTACCAAGTCAGAAGGAGCATCTGCCAGGCTTACTAATGGTCATAGGTTAGAGAGGCTTTTCTGATTCAAGAAGTAGGCAAAGACTGTGCAAAGAAGAGGGGCTTGTGCATGGGTAAAAAGTGTAGAGCCACATATCTTGGATCTGCTCAAGTGTCAGAGATGATTCTGAGATTTTAAAGCATGTTTGTGCTAATTTTCTACTAGGGCAAATGTAGTTTATAATTTTGCCAGTGAGTGTGATTTCATACCCCATCCCACCCCCAAGGTGCTAGGAAAGACTGTGTTCAGGAAGAGTTACTAATGCCCAACAGAGCTCTAGTTATAGGACGAGAGCTTAGAGGGTGATCTTCAACTGTTTACATGTGTTTGGTGCCATGGCAAGTTTTGGTTGATATTTTAAAAATCAGCTTGTGAAGTGGTTTTATCTTTACACTAGAGATGGTCTTTTAAACTGTAATGAGTCTTCCAGCTCATTTTCAATGTGTTAAATACAGTACTGCTTCTGCCAAGACAAATGATGGTGTCGCACACTTCTATTTAAACTTAGTTTGACGGTTTTATGAAGTGTTTCAGAGAAGGTGAAGCAATCTATCCCCAACTGAAGTCAGCTTCAGGTGCCTTAAACTACAATTTGCATTTGTTTCATGGCAAATCATAGCAGCAGAACTTGGAGATAGAACTGAAGTTTGTAGTTTAAATCCTGTAAGTTGTCTGCATGCATAAGCAGAAAATCCAGGCTCCTTGAGCAGTTTAGGAGGAGTTATCTACCAGTATTGTGTGGGGATAGGGAAGGAGGAGGAGAGAGCCGTTGTACAGATGGACAAACTGGAAGGCATGGCTTGTACACTTCAGTGCAGTCTCTGTTATCTTGAGCAATCCTGTTGGTCCCTTTACCACCTGCCTGGAATGTGTTACTGGGGCTGACTGGGAATTCTCCCAGCTGCAACACAGATTCTGTGTACTGGCACAAAGGAGGCTTGTTTTTATCACAGAAGCAGTAGCACCAGCACTGCTAAGGATAGTCATTGAAACATGAGCCTTATCATAATTTATTTTGAAGTTGGTTATATACCCTGTCTGTCCTGTGTTTGGTCTTCTTAAGACTGCAGAAATCCCTCCCTGTTAACGAATATGAGTTGCTGACTTGAAAATTGCAGTAAAGTGTCTGCTATGACTTGTTTCCTTAGAAGACAGTGATAGAGTGCTCTCTATATACAGGATGCTATTCAAATATAGGAGCGAGAGCTGTTGCTTTGAGGAGTTCACGTTTAAAAACAAAAGTCCAGAGAAAAAACTCTGAATCCCTTCTGTGTGGTGTGTATTTTGCGTGCAAAAAAAAATTAATAATGCTTTACCCTCATATGGTAGGGCAATTCCCTGAAATGTGAAAGATCAGTCTCACAATTGTCTGTGCACAGCAATTAGTCCTGTTTTTTTCTGAGTTCATTCTGTGCACTGAACAAGACCAAGATCCTTTTGGCAAAAAGTAAAATATACATAATTAAATATTGTAACATGATATGAATGTATAGAATCCCATGGTCTGACAGTAAACATTTGGTAGCTTCTAGAGTTAGGAAACATGCAAAGAAAAAATTGCTGAATGTGACATTTAATTCTTCCCAGTTTTTCCAAGTGAGTCTCTGGTTACAGTAGCATAAACTTGATTGTATAACTTGAAGGTAGTAATAAGTATCTAATTGTTATAATCAGACATCTTAATATACAGATAATTAGCATTTAAATAGTCTTAAGCCTTCGGGTGCTGTATGCTAAAATGTTTTCACCACCATGTGTTCTTCTGATGTCCTCAGGTGCTACCAAGCCTTAAACATGGGAGTTTTGAGATCTTAGTTTTCATAACAGTCCCATGAAATGAGTAACTATTCTTCTTATTCAAAAACTTCAGTAAAAGGCTTAAAGTTGATGTGCAGAATATGATTGTTTTGGTAATGGTGTGGTTTTTTTTTTTTCCTCATGTAAGTTGTATAAAGTTCTTGAAAAGGCTAAGAGCCTTTTTCAGGAGCTGGTGTGGGTATTACTACTCTTAAGTATATATATGTATCAAACTACCCTTGCTAGTAATATTAACATTGGATTCTTAACAGTCAATCCCACTGAGAAAAATGTATTTCTAAAAGTGGTTTATTTGGTTAATTCTAATTTTAATTGAATTTTTTGTTTTAATTAGTGGTGAACGTAGGTAAGCATTTCTCAAGCTTTTTTTCTAATTATAGGTCATATATATATTTTGGGAAGAAGACAGTGCTCTTAATTTGACTCCCAGACCTGGGGTTTAAAAACCCCTGAAATATTGCAGAATATACTGTAATAATCCGAGAGTTAACCTTGCAGGCTCCTACCTTGGACAGTTTACAGCATGTTTCTAGAGCCTTCAAAAGGCTACCTCAGTAAATTGGATAGCTGAGATTTTGTGATACATTTCTGCTGTTGACGTTTTTGTTAGAAATCCCTATATACTGCTAAACTCTTCAGACTTCTCTATTGATATGAGGGATTGTGAGCTGTCTAATCTTAACTTTCTGATGTGTTTTGTAGTGAGAATGAGAGGCAGTGTGAGTTTCTATATGTACTTTTGCTGTGAAGAAGAAATTATCTCGTTTCATCTACAGAGCAGACTTTATCCCTTTTTCATTAATACTATTCTGTGTTGTTTCCCAGTATCCACAAATGCAGGGAGTTGTCAAGAACCAAAGTTACAGATTTAGTTGGTCATATGCTGTTCTCTACCGTAAAAATGCTAAGAGCGGTTGAAAACTTAAATCTGTTTGAGATGCTTGGTTTTACCAATCTTGGGTATTTGTTCCTCATTTCTCTGTCTCAATTCTCTATTTAAGAGAACTTGCCTGTATCAGGCACAAGTTTTTCTGTGGCTCTCATCAGTCTGCTGCTTATGAAGAAACCAATTTTTTATTTGTCCTAGGGCTTAGATGTTGAGTTTAAAAAAACATGCAAACCAAAATTTCAGACTGAAAAGAGATTCAACTGATACGTCATTCTTTGTGCTTGTCCTCTCTACGAAATGAGGCAGGGATGTTAGTAAAAATACTATACCTGCATGAGGGCAGAATTTTGTATTGCCAGAGGTTTGACATTCAAAGATTTACCTGTTTTAAACACTTAAGAAAAAGCCTGTAGTAAATTATGTACAGAAGAGGATGCAAATGTATTTCCATTCCCTATATAGGTCCTCTCTAAGTGACTTCTCCAAGGCAACACAGTAGTTCACTTGAATTGTCACGATTAAGCTCCTTGTGTTCTAAACTTTGTCCTTGGGAGCTCCTGGATTCTGAGTCGGGGGTTGCAGCAATATTAAATGCACTCTGAAGATTTGTAACTGTGCAGCTTTTTTCTGCTGAGTTCCATCTTGATGGAGCTAGGGTCCTGCTATGGAGGCGAGTCTCTACGTGGGGGGGACAAAAGGAAGGAAGGAACAGTTGCTGTTATTTTTAAGTGACAGCTTTCTTGTCAGGTTGTGTGTACTCACGCTACAAGTAAATTGATATTTTTCTTTTTTTTAAATAGAAATAATGCTTATTTATTCTAAAACTGAGTTTGCAGATGTGTAGTACTGACTGTTTTGTTTAGCTTTCCAAAGACAGTAATCTAGAGCAGTGAGATTTTTTAAATTATTGTTTTTTTATTAATAGCATGGACGCACAGTTGTAGTTGCCTGTTGAAGAGGGCACTTAGTGCTTGCATGATGAAAGGGCTTCCTCTGTGGGTTTCTGGACCAATTAAATGACTGATTGATAGTGGGAGTTGGAGGTGACAAGTAGGATTTTAATACCAAAAAGAAACAACTAGAGTTTGAGAATAATACCTGTCTCCTCAGCACCCTCAAAAATGAAGGTATTTAAAATTCTGTAGCATCCAGAGCGAATGTACTTACTTTGAATATAACCTCAAAACAGTCCATACTTCCCAGTTCATAACCTATCAGGCTAGCAGCTGGATATTATGTAAACTAACCTGAAATTGCTCTAAAATTAAGCGTAGTCTGTAATATTTTGTGGTTCAAAATGTACAGTAAAAATCGAGACTAGGAAACTGACAATACTGTCACTGCCAGCAGTAGGCTTGCTGTTTTGTTTTCTGTTCTCAGTGGTCATAAGCACCCAGTTCTGCTGGTTTGTAAATGGAAACTCCTTCACTTGTGCTGGTCTCCAATAAGTGAGAGATGATTGTGGCTTTCTACTGCTGTATCTTTTTATAAGGCTGGGGCTTAAACTTCAGCTCTGTGATGACTTATGTGTGGATAGAAACATCTGCAAAGGTCTTGTTGGCTGTGAAGCTAGAGCTTAAAATATGCTAATATTCTAGTATTTTACTAGAAAATTGGGAGAATTTTGAAGGCTTTTTTTTAGCATCAGACAAAGTAATTGAGCAAATGAGTTATTGTTTATATTGTAACTATCTTTTTAGAACTCTGACTCATGAGTTTTTTATGATTCATGTGGTGATTTAAGAGGTATTACCTTGCTACTGAATGTTCTACCCATGACCCAGGCAGAGTAACAGGCAGTGCCTCTCCTCGCCCTCCACGCTTCATGTCCCACCATATTGGCTTACACTGCTGTTTGTTTCAGTCCCCAGTAGTACTCTGGGATTTGAGCTCTAGGGACTCTGCTGACCTACCACCTGCTCTACCATCTTTGGGTGTTGGTGTAACCTCTAGCAGAGCTGGTGGGCAAATGTCTAGGGTGGGTAACCTTGTCATATTTAGCTGCGGCAACTGACCGGGCTTATGATATAGATCTTAATAAATGTGATGGAGAGAAGGTCTTTCCCCTACGGGATGGGGACACTGGCCTTGCATAGAACTAGAAAAATTTGTACCTATAATCGCTTCTCCCCCTAGTGACAGTAATAGTTTGTATTTTAATCTGGATTGAAATTGCAGGTCTCCTTAGATTTCCCTGCCACATCAAACAGATTTTCTTTCAAAGTGTTTTATAGTTAGCTTCAGCATTTAAAAAAAAAATTACAACCTTCCTGAAGAAAAAACAACCAAAATCCCCTTTCTAAAATCCCAACCCTTCCCTATCCAACTTTTCAAATATTTGAATTCCTTTTTTTTGTTTAAAAGTCTAGTTAAAATATTTGTAATTATCTTTTTTTGTTGTTGTTGTAGTTGTTTTTCTTTTGTAGGAGGGGGTAGAGAGCTGAAAGGGATAACTTACTCAAAACTGGTAAGTACTTCTTCCCAAGGCTAAAATGGCTTACCTAAGAATAGATGGTATGAAGAGCTGGCAGCTATTCCTGGAAAAGTTTGATGGTACTGAAACTGAAATTCTATCTATTCTTATATTCAGAAATTAAGTCTTAAAAAGTAAATGTTACTGATGGAAGCCCCAGTCTTATAAATAAAATCTCTGTAAGGCTGAGATTTGGGCCCAAGGGTCTGTAAGTAAAATGGGCATTTAAATTCATCTGCTCAAAAATAATAATGTTAAGTTGTTTTTTTTTCTGTGTAATGTGAAAACCAAATTTATTTGAAGGGATTTTTGGCTCAGAAAGACTTCTCTCTGAAGTTCTGAGTTGTTCAGAGTCCTTCCATACACACAGAAGGCATTCGTGGCTTTGTGTGTGTGTCCTACCTTTGTTTGTATAAATATATATGCCTTGTCAGCTGTGTTTCTAGTGTAGCTTCTAAAATAGCTGTAGTTTAAATAGTATTGTGATATTTTAGAGGTTCCCATGTAGATTATATTTAATTGAGATAATGGAAGTGTGAATGCACTTATGTGATTATTGTAGAGTTTAAGGTTTAATTCCATTTTTGAATATTTGAATAATCTATATGCAGTGCATTGGGGCACTTATCTGAGTATGAAATTATAAGTCTTGAAGCAACTACTTAAGAAATAAGTGATTATTGGTAATAAATGAATGCCAGCAAGAAATCGAATGGAGGACTGCTGCCTCCTATAGTTGAAATCCATCCAAAAATGCCTAATTTACCTCTTGCTCAGTGTTCTTTCTGGCTGAGACTTGGAAGTATGTCTGGATGTACAAGAGATGCATGCACTCCTGAATCCTGTGCTTTCCTTTTGGAAATCACCGATTCTGGCATTGAGCAAGGCATTTTCTTGTTTTCCCTTAGAAATAATGGGATGAAAGATTGTTGCAGGCCAAGTCATCCATGCAATTTCAGCCATCTACAAGCTTTTTATTTGAAATTATTCCACTGCCATAGGAGTAGAGTGGAAAATGTACCATGTTCTATGATTGATCCAGAGATGGTTTTACGCCTCTTTGAATGTGGTATTATAGGTAGTTTATAATGCCACTGAACTTAAGTTTTTAAATCTTCCTTTTAAGTTCAGTCTAAAAGAATAAAAGTTCAAAAATACTGAAAATTTTTGCACTTGCAAAATGTATGGCCACTTAGGTAGTTTTGTGCCTCCTCTCAAAGGAAGTATGCGCGGTATTTAACCAGATGCCCTGATATATATTTATAGGCATTATTCTATGTAAACCAGAAGAATGCAGCTTAGGTTTTGCTGGATGTAATGAATGATTCTTTTTTTGGGGAAGTTGCGATTTTTGTTTTGGGGGTGGGGGTTTTTTTGGTTTGTTTTTTTTTTGGTTTTTTTTTTTTTTGTTTGTTTGGTTTTTTTTTGTTTTTTGTTTTTTTTTGTGGTTTGGTTTTTTTTTTTACTGTATTGGTTTTTTAACATTGGATAAGTATATAAGGTACTTTGGGGGAGTTCTAGACAGGGATAACTAAGTAGTTATTCCTGCTTGGGAAGGGAAGCTGCAAGTGTGTGTTCTAGAAAGAAACAATTGTATATATTTCATATTCATAATTTGGCAACTTGACCAAATTTTTAAATTAAATTTTTTTTTCATGTTTGTACCCCTATAAACATAGCTAGGCTGAGCAACTACTTTTTTTCTGCAAAGCACTGTCACTTTTTTCTTGAACCTCTTAAAAATTAGTTTTGAAAAATCTTGCTAGCGGTTCAAGGCATAGATGCAATTAGCTTGGATTAGTTTTTAGGAACCATCAATACTACAGTTTCTATCTGTCAAATTAAGTTGTGCATTAATAGAAGTAGCTTAATCTTTATATGTTCTTTTACAGAAATTCTGTGTCGTATTTGCCAGGAACACGTATTGGACTTTACCGTTACATATATTTAAGTGATGGATATTTTTTATATTCTCAGTTGCGATAACTGTTTTGCTGTTCTGCACTTCACTTTGAAGTTAGTGTGTAGCTACAGAGTGATACAAACTATTCATCATGTGTGCCTTCTGATTTGTTGAACACACACTGAGAAAGAAACTGACCTTATCTGCCTGTATCTTTACACTGAAACTGAATTTCCAAGGGTCAAAAAGACTTCTTGCCTCTGTAGTGGGTTCCAGTTTTCATTAACCAGTCTCCCACGTGGTTTTCTGAAGCCTGGCTTCTTTTGAAACTGCAGTGGTAGGGACTTGAAGCATGCTATAATTGTTTTTGTCAGTGAGTGGAAGTAATAATCCATGATTCTGTTCTCTCATTACTGTTTGTGGTAATAGGACAGGGAACTATATGTAATATCCATGTATCCCTCGATACAGATTACAATTTTATAGAGACTAGTGCTGCAAAGGCAGCTGTTTTCACTCATCTGTGTCACATGTGGGAGAGGCCCTTTTGGAAGGTCATTTCATATGTTGACTAGAAAGTTTGATCAAGCCTTTGTTATTTAAATAGGTAACTTTAAGCTAACAGCAGACAACACTGACGAAGAGATTAAATATAAAGCTTTTTAACCCCCCTTTATAGCCTTCTCTTTTTGTAACACATTTCTGTTTGAAAAGATAAGTGATAAATAAACAAAACAAAACACACACCTTCAACCTTTCTATTTTCAGGAATTCACAAATTTGTCCACTACTTCAATTTACTGTAGAGAGAAGACATTAAAATAAAATTCTTTAACTTATCAGAATTACTCTTTTTTTTACAGCCTGCATGTCTAATCTAAGCTGTCAGGATCCTTTTGAAAACATTGTAGTCTCATTAGGAAGGCCTCTGAGTTGGCCACAATACCTGTGCAATGATTGTGAGCCATTTTCAAAAAATAAAAAAATAAGAACTATTTTAACTCTGCAGCAATTCCGTAATTGTGGTGTCTGGATGCAAAAGTGACTGGAAAAATTGCTATATAATGTTTTCCAGTGACTTTCATGTGTATGTATTTATAGATGTTTTTACACAGGTTCCACTATGATTTGAGCATATGGGAATCTTAATCCTGTTCCAGAAGCTGATGCTTTTAACATATTTCTGAACAAAAATCTCTTGTCCAGCATTCAAGACTTTTAGATAATGCTTCTCTATGTCAGAGATTGGGGGGATTAATTTGTTTGTAGTACAAGTGAAGATGGTAAACTTTATACTCATCATCCACAAGCAGATTTCCAAGATTAAAATTATTTTAAAATTAATCTTTTTGAAATGTCTTGTGCTGCTTCATATCACTCTTCTGTTCCTTCAGAACAGATTTCAACTGAGATTACTAACTTGGCACAAACTTTAGGCAGTGGGTTATTAATATATTAATGTTGTTCTGTTAAATAACATGCACACTGTCCCATCTAAGAACAGCTCTATAGTATCATGGAAGTGTGTTAATGCAATACATTCAATTTAACTATTTATTGCAGTTGTAGATTTTTATTCTCCAGAATAAGTTTTCATCTACACAGATTTTAAAAACATTCTCGGTAGTTAACTTTTCTAATTTAATATGCAACTGCAATAGGATATTGGTAGGAAATTGCCGCCTGCAAACTAAGATAAGGGATAAGTGTGTCAACTTTGGGATATGTGGGAAGTAACAAATTTGGCTAAATGACTCCAAGGCAGGCATTTTGTAGAGCCTGCAGATTTCTTGTGTTCAGAAGACTGACTGTGTTTAGGTTAGAAAGCTGCATTTGAATATAGTTCACTATTGAATTCCTGTTCTGTTGTAATCTCCGTTTTTCAAATTGACTTTTCTCCTTCACTAACCAAAACAAAACCTTTATTTTTCTATAGGACTGGTGTTAAAGAGGAAACCAGAAACTAAAGGCACTGGAATCAGCAAAGACACTTCTAGAGAAAGTGGAGAAGGTAGAGAATGGAGCTGCAGACTCTACAGGAGGCTCTGAAAGTGGAAATTCAGGTTCACCAGGTAATTTATATTCTTTCTTGCTTTAGAGCAATAGCAGCATTAGTACTGCTGACAGTATTGCTACTAATGGGAGCATTAAGCAATAGCACTGCAACTGTAGTAATAATTGTTTTATAAGCTTGAAACTACTTCAGAATTTTATACTCTGCATTTTGACCTCACCACCTGTTGTTTTTTGGCAAATGTGAAAAATCTACATATCAAACTGTGGGTGGGGATTTGTTTTTTTAGTATTCTGTAGCAGTAATAAAAACATTCTGAAAACCGTGTTCAGCTGCTTCTGTCTGGAAGGTTTTTCTGATGTTCTGAAGCCAACTTCAGTATTCAGTTGGCAATGGAGGAATATGGTGGAGGATTTTTGAAGAGAAATGTATATAATTCTTCATATTTTAATCTGGTGCTTCTCTTCTGGAATGTCTTCTACTTTAGTAGCTTCTAAACTATATTTTTGATAACCAAAATGTTGTAGTGCTTGGGCTTTGTAAATTTTTACATGTTGGGTCTTTGTACTAGTAGCCTGTTCAATACTGTATGGCAGTAGGGTTGCAGTTTTTGTTACAATGTTTTCTTGCCATTTTGTTACAATGCCAATGAGGAACTATTAAAAATAATGATAATAAAACCTAATTTAGTAAATATAGGAGGATATATGCATATTAGTTCTTGGAAGAAAATTATTACAGCCGTAGACAGGCTAGCTGCCAACTTGAAATGTTAGATTTAACAATGAGACCCTTTCTAAACACAGTTCTCCAAATATTTCTGAAGCTCTTCAGATACCTGAAACTCACAACTATTACACAGTGAATAAAAGAAATATATGATAAGTTACATTGATCAGTGTAGTCCATCATATGAAATTCGGAAAATGTTTCAAAATTACTTGGTGACTTGTCTAAAATGTGATCTGGATGGCTTGTTCTGTACTTGCTGCAATGATGAGCATATTGCAAGAACTCAAATGGGTGAATTAGTAAAATCAAGCTATGTCTGCTTTAACAAAATACAACTTAGAGCTAGGGAGGAAAACCTGGAAAAGCTAAGGATGGATTTCCGGAACTACAGATGAGTATTTTGCTCTCCTCAGAAACTCCAAGGCCTTTGTATTCAAAACTTCAATGAAGTTTTGTTATGGGCATAAGGAAGTTCAGAAATTACCCATGGCATTTTTCTGCAGACATAGAAATGTTTAAGGCCAGTAAGTAAGTCTTTCAAGTATTAGCTACTGTAAAGCAATGCAAATGTTAATCATGCTTGTGTTTGTATGACAACATTTACCTCTTGTGTGCATCTTCATTTCCCTTTATGCTCAAGTGAACCAAAAATTTTAAGACTGTGAATTTTGAATACTCTTTTGCATCTGTTCATAGTGATGCTGTTGAACAGGGATGAAGACTGGAAATTGTCCAAAAAGACTTTTTTTTTAAGATCATAAAGTTGGTGGGGTTTTTTACTTTGTTTGCTTTAACTTTGCCCGGTTGTCATTAAAAGTGAGCTCTGCACAAAAATCAACTTTAATTAAATTCGGTTTTAGTTGGTGAAACTAGAAAAACCATTATATCAGAAGGTTGTCTTTTTTAATTCAAGACACTGTATATTTCTATAATTAGGGCTAAGAAAAAGCCTGTATGTTTACAGTGAAAAATAACACTTGCAACAAAATGTTGGGTGCTTCAGTAAAGGTTTTGTGAACCATGCTTGCGTGGTTATTGCTTGCCGGTATGCACACTGATAGAAATTAAACTGGTTGGGGCACAAAAAAGAAAAACAAATGTTCAAATGAAATGCTTGAACTTTTTTGCATAGCTCTGAATTTTATAACCTAAAGAGATACAATATGTTCCTTCTTTTTACGCAGGATTTATGGAGAATTGTCTCTTGTCATCTTTTACTTCTCTAGTATTTCTTTTTCTGAGGACTCTCTAACAAAGCTTGCCAATGCTCACACAGTCATGGTTTGTTGTCCCATTGGACGTGGTAGACAGGTGTCTGTGATGAGCATAGGGAATTCAGCTTGACACTGTAGCCAAACCCTCCCAGCTTCCTGATGCAGCGTGTTGCCTGTGACTGCTTACACTGTGGCTGTACAAGTGATGCTCAGTATGATGGTGGTTTTGTTTGTAGAATAGCTCCTTGGGTTTTGCCTCTTCTGTTTCACTTCCAGAAGTCTGTCTGAAGCTTTCATAATGCTGCTTTGGCAAAGTGTATCTTAAACTACTACCAGTAAGGACCAAAAAAAGGTGTTTAGTTGTTCAGAAAAGGTACATTTTTGGTTTATTTTCTATGGTCAGAGAATCCACCATGAATGACGTCTGACCAGATTATTTCTTGTATCAGTGTACAACTTGAATATTCAAATGTCTTCCATGTCAAAGCTCTATTGCTTGTCCTGAGAAGAAATGTATCAAGTCTAAGTAGTTAATTCTGCTACTGTGTTGACTTAATTAAGGTTATTTTGAAGCAGTCTGCTCTTCGTAGTTTTCATCACAAGAGGTGTTAAGAGCTTATATTTAGCTATTCTTGCAGCAGGGTTGAGTTTCATTGACAATTCCTCAAGCTGATGTGTGGAAGGAACCTAAAACATCCTTGTCCTTCTCTTACTTCATGGCAGAAAGACTGGTAGCTTTTAAAATACTTTAAATTTAGCTTCTGTTTGAGGTCAGTGCAAAAAAAAAATTATTTTTCCTTAGGATTGTGTGATGTAGTACTGTGTGATCCAAAAATTTAGCAATATTTTATGAAGAGTTTACAGTACTGACTGTATTGTCTTATGACTGTGTCTGCAGGAGCACTTCATATAAAAACTAACAGATTTGTTGCTTGTCAAGCTCCAATGTGGCAGGAAGCACCGAGGAAAAAGAAGCTAAGTGTGTTCCTGTGATACTGAATGGCAGCATGATGAAACAATAATATTCAGTGTAGATAAATGCCAAGTGATGCACTGGGGAAAAACAGGCCCAGTTTTACATCTGCAATAGCAGGCTGTGAACTGGCTGTTGGCACAGTGGAAGGAGTTTTTGCAGTACAGAGTACTTGAGTGTTGCATGTAGTTTTAAACTTTGTCTCCAGATAATAGAGACAAACTAGAGAATTTGTGCATGAGGAGTCTATCTGAGGAAGTGAAGACTGATGGGGGAATATGTGGTGTGGAAAAAATGTAAGAAGGAACTGGATAGAGAAGGTGCCATAGAATCCTTCAATGTCTCAAGTTGGAAGGGATCTGTAAGGATCATCAAGTCCAGGTTCCAGCTCCTCTTGACTCAAGCCAGCTCTGGTTTTCCGTAATCGTATTAGTCCCTCATGCTTGCATTGTAAGGGAACAGATTCAAAAGAAAAAGGAGGTCATCCTTTTATATAAGAGTCCTGTAATTTAACTTGGGAACTTATTGTCACAGAATCTAGAATGTTTTCCTGGTTCAAAAAGTAATTAAAGCAGATCAATGAAAGAAATGTGTGTTAGTAGCTACTAAACCTAAGACATAATCTTTGAAGACGTTAGAGATGTAAATTTCTACAAATTTACTAAAAAAATAATAGGAGGTTTTTGGTTTGCATTGTCCTCTTCATTCTGAGCTCTGGTTTCTTTGGTAACTTTTTACTTGCTTAGCCATAGACAGCATTCTCCTGCAGCTGCCTGAAGGAAGTGAGGGAGGAAGAATAGTGAATGGTAACAATCTGTTTTCCCTTGGATATGGAGGGCATCTTTTCTACAATGATCTCAATCTCTCTCTGAGGGAGAAAAGTGGCAAAGATACTTCTGAATATGGGTCTTCCATCTGGTACCAGCCAAGCCAACACACAGGCAGAGCTTTAGTACTTGAAACATTCTGCCCTTGAATATACAAACAGCTTTTGTGCCTGCAGCGGTTATCTGTGGTTTGTGTTTCTTGTGACTGCAAGCAAAGAGGGCAGCAGTTCTAGAGGAAACACAGCTATTAGATTATCTTACCCAGCTGGCTTAAAAACTCTTTAAAAAGCATCATTTGTTCAAGAGCTGTTTAGGAGGAGCAAAAGTGATGGCTTAATACAGTACTTTTACTATATTAGTAAGAATGGGTTTGAAAACGTTATAATACCAGACTCCAGGCTTTGCTATTGAAATGTTGTAAACTGAATATTTTGCTTTTACAAAGGTTCTTAAAAAGTACTGAATTTTAAACTGTTCAACAAGATTCATGATGAAAATCTTCATTGTATTGTTGCATCTTTTTTCTTTGTAGAAATTGGTTGCCCAAATGAAGCAAGATCCACAGGTAACTATTTATTTTTGTATTGGATTATTTCCCTTAAAAATGCAGGAAATAACAGTGCATGAAACTTGAGGATTTTAGATGTATCTGGATTACCTTCTTCCTTGCTAACACAGTGTTTAGAAGAAAACTTATGAACAAGTTTTTGAACAATAACTGTTGGATCGTTTAAAACAAAACCAAAATTCTTGCCATTATGGAGTCTTTTGCCTCATGCATATTCTTAATAGTCTAAATCAAGTGACTTTTCTGGGCTATGGTGCAGTTCAGATGTGCAGTAAGTTTCTGATTCTATTGGAAAATGCTCTTTCTAAAAGCTGCCATTATTAGCAATCATTTTTTTCCCTTTTTGGAGCATCAGAAGGTTCACAGTATAAGAAGAGAGAGGATATTCTGTCCAAGAAATTTTGTCCAAACAATATAGCTTAAGCTTGTGATCAGATTGCCTGTCTTGGGTATCTTACCAGCACTGTAGTGTCCATAAAATGGGCACTTGGCCTTGGGAAGTTTCAGAGCTACTGGAGTTGGATAACTGGACTCCTTGCATAGACAGCAGAAGTCATCCCTTTCCCAACGACTGCATAAGGTCCCTGGGTTTTCTTGTAAAGCAGTTAAACACTGCAGGATGCTGGATGGGGAGTTCTGTGGAGCTCTCAAACCAGTCTCAAATGTTGAGTAGAGGGACAAAGGCCTCTCACTTGAGGTTTGCTGTTAAGAGCTCCTATCCCCATACAGTAGTAAATGTCCTGTAGTTTTCTGAATGTACATTTTTTTCTGAGCTCGGTGAAGTGAGAAGACAGCTTTTAATAACACTCAAGTAGTTAAACCTCTGACAGGGAGGGTTAAGCAGGGTGTATTGAAAAATCTGGTTTTTTGAACGTTCTTATTCTGATGGGATTTGGGTAAGATCTGCTGCTCTTATTCTCTGGTCAAGTCTGCTAACAATTAGTCTGCAGAGCAGTTCTCTTCCAGTTCATATTTGCTGAAAGTGAGGTCATGCTGCAAGCAGCCATGCAAAGTTCCTAGAGTCAGGAAAAGTAAATCTGGTCCCTGTTTCCAATGCTCTTAATGCATTTTTATCCCAGATTATTAGGTAGAATCTAAAAGAAGGGAGGATGACTGGTCAATATCTGGTTTTGCTAGTATTGGAGACTATCTGCAAGCTGAAATCAAAATGTGTTTCAAAATTCTATGGAGGAATATGAAAATAGGGAATATGCATGAAGTTCCTGTGATTATATTAGTCTTATGTTTTAATATTTCTGCTTAGCAGACTAAACCTGCATAATCTAGTATAAAAATTTTACAACGTAAATAAGAACAAAAAAGTGAGAAAGGAAAAAAATTAAGGAAAACCTGCTTCCCTGTCACGTTTCTGCAGAGCTTCACAGGTTTTAAGCTAAGGACAGATGTTTCTTTAATTTCTTTTTATTTCAGTAGAAAAGAAAAAGTCCTGGTAAAAATTTTCTGTCTGCATCTTTCTAGTGATGCTTATGGCTTTAAAATCTGAAACTTAGAAAAGTGCTACTGTAAGCAAAGTGCTGATATGAATGATGTGCCAAGGCAAATGTAATTCTCTTTAGTAAAGTCTAAGGCATAAACATACATGGAAATAAGGACTTAGGTATGTTTGCCTTCAATTGATATATGTGTCAATTAAGATTTAATAGATATGTTTGATACTCTACACAGTTAAACGTAAATGTCTTTGTGTAGGTAGCATAGGTGAGGATGTTTTGGGTAACATAGCCTAGCCGACTGTTATATACAGTATGATACTATTGTATTGCATATTAACAAACATTTCTGGTTTAATTTGTAAACTTGATGAAATGTACAAACGTGCTTTATAATGTGATAAGCACTAATGGATGTTTTAATGAAATCTTCTTTCCAAACTGGGCTATCTCTCTGAGTGCTAGAAAGGTCCTCTGATTATTGTTGCACTCAGCAACTTAAATAAGGCTTTGTTGAGCCATTTGAATTTTATTGGCTGTACATCCAGAGGTGCTGTATTTATAGCACACTATGCAAAAACAAAACAAACAAAAAAACTCACCTTCCTGCTACTACTCTATGTTAACAAATGGAATATCTTTCTCACAGATATTTTTTCTTTCTAATCAGAACGCTGATTTGAAGAAACAGCTTCATGAACTTCAAGCCAAAATCACAGCTCTGAGTGAGAAACAGGTAGGGAAACAGAGATGTATTTTTAACACTGTGTTCTAAAGATGTCTCTTTTCCCAGCTTCCAAGAGAGCTGCTAAATCTTTAAGTGCAAAAATAAGCGTGGGCAACCAGACATTTTTGATTTTTATTGGATTTCTCAACAAAGGATAGGATGAGTTATTGTGAGTCTATCAAACAAAAAACTAGTTTAAGCAGTGGAAGCTATAGCAATTTTTCTTGTGTTGAAAGTAATGTTTTATATTAAGGAAGCTGGAAACATGGATTAATTTCGTCACTTTCTTTATTATTATCTTGAAACTTCTTCTAAACTTGACCATTTTGGTTTAGGCAAATCTTTAGATTTTTGCTTAGTACGTCCACACTGTGTGTATGGGTGAGTATGCTGGAATTTCTCTTAATGTCAAGACCAATTAAATTTATGTCAGTTATGGGTACTTAATAGACAATTTGAAAATTAGTTGGATGCTTTTACCATGATAAATTACACCACAATTGTCTTATGTTTGCCATTTGGTAGGAATTCTGTTCGACAGCTCTAAAGTATGAGTAGTAATTACAACTGAATGATTATTAGAAAGATTGTTGAACTTGAACATGGGCCTTGTGAATAATGAGAAGAAAAATACATGATACTGAGGTACCTACAAAACTTGTTCTCACTTTTGTTTTTAAAAAAATAAAAGAGCAACACAAACCCCTCATACACCATACCATCCCATCCCTAGTTAACTGACTTAAGCAGTCCATAATTATATTGCTTAATATGTCAATAATGGAACCAAATTACGTCAATAGATTAGACCTTTGAAGAGGGAAAAAAATTTAGAGCATAGGTAAATGCATGAGTGTCACAACTAGATACCTCCATTCATCTGTTACTAGTTGCATGTGTTCTGAGAATTACTATCCCTAAGAAAATGGCCAGACAGTGATTAACATTTATCTAGAAATTTTGTTTACTGAAAAAATTACAGTATGTTTTAATAGGGGAACAGTGAATCTAGGAAAAAACATGTAAGGATAATAAAATGATTTTTTAATGAGAATAGTAGTTCAACAAAAACAGGTTTTGCTGATGTGATAGCACGCCTCTCTTGAAGATGATTTATTCTCTAAAACCAGCATGAGCCTCTGCATGTGGCTATGTCTCACAGCAAGCTGTTTCAGGATTCTCTGGTAAGCTCTGGATGCCCATGGTAATTTCAAAATGAGCTTGTCTTGATGCCACGAAGGAAACTGTATTGACTGCCAGTTCACGTGATGAGCATGGACAGGCAGTGAGATACTGAGTGGAATGTAAGAAAGCAAGTACATCCTACTGTAACTTTTAAACTTGTATTTATAACTCTCTAAAGTTGTGCTACATAATGGTCTATGCTAACATGTATTTTAAATTACCCATCACTAGAAATGGAGCTGTATCTTTTCTATTGAACTCAAAGTACTAAAGCACACTTGTTCATGGGATGAACATGGGTTAAGTTTCCAAAAGATGTTGAAAAATAAGTTTGACTTTACTTCTACTACACAGCGAATACAGTCAGCATGAAGTCACAGTAGTTTGCTTTGTATTTTTCTGGGTTTGATTATCAGAACAACAGTGCACTTCTCTATGATTGTTGAAGTTTAAATATTTTGTTATCTCTACCACTGGACTGCAGAGCTGCCAGTGTTCCAGATGACAATGTTGTTAAAGTAGTATGACTGCTAAAATGCAATGATCATAGTAAATGTAAGTTCTGGGAAAAGAACCACAACTTCTCTATGCAGAGAAGTGCTCACTCCCTCTTTATTTGCAGGAATCTGTTGTATAGAAATCTGTGGCTTAGCAATGCAGTTGAGCAGCACCTTAGAGACTACAAGAAAGCCCTTTTTTCTGCTTTCACTTTCACTTCTCTTCAGGAAAAATCATTATTATAAATTGCTTTATGGATAGAATATTAATCAACACTTTAATTTTTACACAGCATGGAGAAATGTGCAGTTTTGTGTAGTAAATATAATGGTTTACATCATGCAGTGCTTGTGTTAAGAAGGGATGCAACATGTGTAATCTGTAGTCCTGTTTAGAGCCTGATATCCAATGAATAAACACTGAGGGCCCAACTCTACTGTGGACATTTATAGGACGCATGATGGTCACTGTTCGATAAGCTTTTAATGAAGTTTGAGAAACTAAAGTTGCAGCCTGTGTGGTGTCCCTATTGGACACCCTGGTGTTAGAGAGGCAGAATAATGAAATATTTCTGGCTTGTGAAATGTTATGTCACCCTAATGCATGCTTTTTCTTTGCTGTCTTATTTAATGAAGTTGGACGAAGACTTGTGCAAGAACCAAGTCAGCGGTAGGTTTAGCTAAAAGCTTTTAGTTGCTTTAGGACTTCCCTCCGTTTCTGAAGCATTGTGAGAGTGGTGCCGACACTTGCTGCCAGTCGCTGCAGTGATTCATAGTGGCTTAGGTGTCTTGCTGAGAATTAATAATGACAGTTCTGTTCAGAAGTTTGTGAAATTGAGATACGGCAAAGTACAAAAAGAAAGCAAGTAGGCTGTACAGTGTGTAGGCTTAAACCTAAAAAAAATTGTTAGCTGATGCAGGGTTGAACTGTTACAGCATAAGGTATGTCATATATTCATATGTTTTTTGAAAATGTCAGAGGTGAAAATAAAGTCTTTGATTTGTTACACCTGAGAGACGATGGAGCAATGTATGCTGAGTGTGTTAACACTTGAAAGGAAAACTGCAGAAAGAGAAAAAACTTACTTGAAGATAACTTGCATTTGAAGGGCAGTAAACTTGAATCCTTCTGACTAGCAGTTTTCCCTCTGCTAGTCTCTTTGTGTTATTTTCACAGAGTTCTAAACTGTGCTTACTTCTTTTCTAATCTGAGGGCAATAAGGGGAATTCAGTTTAACAGTCTTGCTCCTCAACCATAAATGTGAGAGCTGCAGTCTGGAAACTCTGAATGCATTGGTTTTAAAAGTGGATTCCTCTTTCTTTCCCCAGCCTCCTCTTCAATAAAGAGAAGTCAAGAGTAACTTTTTTCAGAACAGTTGTAATTGCCAAATATAAGCTTGGGTTGTAAATGTGAATTAATTCTGTTGCTTTGGAGCATTGTTTTTTATTATGTTTTCACATCTTTGAAGAAAGTCATAGTCTTAGGGCTTTTTCCTTCACTTTATATCCTATAACGATGTCTTCTCTTGGCATTCTGATTTGTAGAATTTTACCCACAATTACTTATCACTACTTGGCTTTTGTCTGGGTTAAATACACTCTTTACAATAAGAAAACATAAATAGTGTATTCTTAAATTTTTTCCATGAGTAAGTTTATCAGTATATACTTTTTTTTTGAGGGGGAGGTGGGGCGGAAATTGTTACCAGTGACACTAGTGAAAGACTGAGGTAGAGCACGGCTAGCATAAAGGAAGGGGAGGGATGTAATCTTGAAGTAGTACCTTTTCTTCTGCCTCTTTCCCCCCATAGTGAATTAAAAAAAAAAGAAGAATATGAACTGACAGATATATTGAGTATGTATCGTAATAGTACTTTATTTCGAAGACAAGGGAGAGGTCATGTGGGCAGCAAAAAAATGTGGGTTTTTTAAGCAATATCGTGTCAGATATAGAGGAATTTCTAAATGTGTCCTTATCACAATCTCTTGGAAAAGTTAGAGCAATATTCTGTCTTAAATGTGAAAGAAAGCTTACACAAATAGTCTTTTGACTCTATGATAACAGGGTGATGGTGATAAGCATGTACTAAAAAAATCACATGGCTCTTTCCCTTCTATTTGAAAATAAAATGCAAATGTCTCTTCCTGTAGTTGCAGTGAAATTCATTGAATCTTCAAGAAAAGTGTTGTGAAAACTACACTTGTATTCTAATGTATTTCCTCTTGACATGGAAATAATAAAGTGGATCCCTTTATTATTTTGATTTCTAAAGAGCTGTATATATGCAGGAAAGAGTAATCAAAAATAGTTGTCAGCATATATATGCTATATGGAGATACTTGTGATTTTATTTTTTCACAGGGGAAAAACTTAAACATACTTTATTGTGAAGAGCAGCTGAAACTGTGGAATATAATTAGAAAAAATGCACACCATAAAAGCAAGTTTATCTCTATTATTATGAATAGGCAAATCCAGTGAATTTTGCTTATATTTAGAGTTTACAGCAAATTGAGATAGATGAGGTTATTCTAAGTCCTGTATGTTCAGTGTGAGACTCCTTTTAACCTTATCACTAAATAGCAAGTAATGAGAAAGAGGATTTGGGACGGGTTTAAAAAAAGAGTAACTTAACCATGGTTTTGTACAGTTGAATAAATGTAAACATGTGGTTTAGATTGACAAAGGAAACTTGTTATTTCAGTTTTCAAAAAGTGTCAGGAATAGCTTTTAAGCATTACTGTTGCTATATTTATTACAGGTACCATAACTGAGTAATGAAAAGATTGGTAATGTGCATAAATTCATCCTATGAGACTGTTCTTCTTGAACAGCTGTCAATCATCGTAAAGGTGAATTTTTATGGAGGCTTTTTGAGCACATTATCAGAAAATTGTACCTGAAACGTGTTCCATCGTGTTCTGTAAAGAAAAGAAGCAGTGTTTTGGTGAGAGGAAAGTAAGATCAAGAAAGCTAGAGAGCAGGAGAGAAACTGGGTACAGTTAACTGAGTACAGGTAGGAAAGAGCACTTCATGCTTATGCATAGGGAGGTAGGCAAGGTGTGCCTGTGTGTTGTAGATATACCTGATGAACACCATCAGAGCTTAGGACTCAAAATCTGGAAATAAATAATAAAGTCACTTCTTACTCCTGCCAGTTTTGTCTGGAGGTTCTGATATCTCCTTTCTCCAAGATTGATCAAGGGCATATTAAAATGCCATTTATTCTGTCAGCAATGGATCAAGTCTGCAAATATGCCATATGAATGTTTAGTTACTAATAACTTGAGGCAGGTGATGCTTAATTTCAGTTCCAGTTGTTTATCTGGAACTGTACATATTACTAAACACTGATCTTTTTAAAGTAAATGGCATGAATGATAAAGATATGCTATTATCTGTGTAACTGCAAGCATCCATTTATGGCAACTGTTTATAAAGCAGTTGTAAAATATAGGAAAAAAACCTGTTTGTGGAATCCTTCTTAGACAGTTTGAATTAGTCATTTTTTCCTGTCAAAAACATACTGGTCTATCTGGACATAAGGAGAAGTCAGTTAACTGCCTCAGTGAATTGTCAGATCCTGTTGAACCCTCTGATCGGTGTGAACAGCACCTGTTTAGAGGTGAACATTTGAGAAATCTGCATAAGCTTACTATTTTAATCTTTGGCATTTATTTAATTTGCATCCAAATATTGTGTGAAAATGTGAATATAATGACTTCTCATTAAGTTATCATCTTCCATATTCTCAAGATATACTGGCTGAAGCAAATTTTGGATGTTGCACAGATGATTGTAGATAGGCAGAGTGCATGCATCTCTCCCTGCTGCCTCTTTTGCCCCAAACTCTCTTGCAAAACTGATGTTATAATAATTTGTATATGACTGAAATATTGCTAAGCTGTCTCAGGCCTTTTATAAAGCTTAAATCATGATTAAACCCATACTGGCATGTAAACTTGGATTTCCCATTCTTCTCTTAATGTAACTCCACCTAGACTTCTCACTGTTGGTTTGTGAACTTAATTTTTGCATATCTAATGTACATTAACACCGGAGTAACTCAATTTAGGAAATGTAAGTGACCATTTTGTGATGTCATTAAAAAGAAGAAAAACTCTCCACACCTCTCCCCTGCTACTCTTCCCTCATCACTGATTTTCTGGCTCAACTTTTAATTTTTGAGTTCATACTGTATTTAAGCCAGATTTGGAGGCAGCTGGAGAACTTTTTAAATTGAACCTAGTTGGATACATCTTTCATCTTCATATAAGCCAGGGCATAACTCCAAAATAGCCTGCTCTGCTTGAGAATCAACATTGTAGATAGAAAATGGGCAATTAAACTACAGTATTTCCTTGAAAATCCCCTACCGATGAAGAGAGTTGGTTATTAGATGCTCCTGCATGTTTTGACTTGCTGGATAACCTCACACATCAGTAGTTATTTCAAGGCCTACTATTCCCTTTTCCTGTTTGTACTTGAAGGGAAGACAAGCGAAGCATTAGATGATGATGACTGGGATTTAGGTTGTTTTGTATAGCACCCTTAAATGCCTCTTAGTTGGATGCTGGGAAAAGGGATTAAATCTACTAATGAATTTTTATAAGTTAAAACAGATTAAAGTAGTTCATTCTGCTCTGTTCTGCATGCTGCAGTGGAACAACCTCACAGCCACAGAAACAGTATTTTGATTTATTCCAAGTGTATCAGGGTTAGAAAAGGAATCAAATCCAGGGATCTGCTTTTCAGAGCCTTACGGATCTTTGGTTGCTTTTGGAATTGTTTGGTCCCCAGCTTTTCTGAAGTGTGTTGAATTTTGGAAGGGAGAAGAGAGAAAGACAATATGTCCAATTAGAATACAGGCAAAAACTTGTCTCTGCTGTTTATTCTCTGCTGCCTGGTTCTTGCTTTGAAAGTAAACCACTTCCTGAAATGTGGGGTTTTTTACACTGTGAGTTATTGACTGTAGTACAGCTATGGGCTAAAATGCTTTTATTACTAAATATTATCTTATTTGTTGGTACTACACCAAGAACAAGACTGACTCGGGTAGACAGTGCTAGGTGATATTTTCCAACATATGGGTCATGTGTTACACCCTCATAGGGTATGGAGGAACCACTCAGTTCAGCTCTTGGTGCGTACATTTGAAAAGGACCGAGATGGATGTGATAATGTTGCATTGCTTCCGTAGTGCTAGTTCGGAATTGTTTTCTGTTAATTGTACTGGCTTTTACAGGTGGACTAAGGGTCCTTTGTGGTGGAAAAATAAAGAGGAAATACAGCTTTCTGGAAGTGATTTAGAGAGATGGCATGTTAAGGAAGCATGAGTGGGCCAAATGCATGTACACTTTTTATATAAAAAGTTTTTTTTTGGGTTTCACTTTTCTAATTGAATGTTAACTGTTGTTATTACTCTCACTATGGACTTTTTCCATCATTTTATTGTGGAGACTGTGATAGGCTTGCGTTTTGAAGGGCTTAAAGAGTGAACAAACCTAAAGTATTAAAGGGTAAGGATGTCTTTCACAGAGTTTTGTGAAGTCTCTGGTTTCTTTTCTATCTTGACACTGTTGGAGGCAGAGAATGCAGTCTTCATCCTTAGAAAATCTTGATGTTCACTGAAGTGATAATCTGGTATACAGTTTCTGTTCATGGAAATAATTAGGAGTGTTTTATTTTCTTCAGATATGGGTGAAGTCAATGTGAATTCACCTATTCCTGGTCATTCTACAGAGTCACTTTCTTTCAGTATTCTATTGACTTCTGAGTTAACTTTTCAAATACTTGTTCTGACCTTCAGAAACTCCCAAAAGTGTATAGTCTCTTTAGAGCTACTTTTCCCCTGCTGTTAGATTGCAAGTTAGCAGAGACACTTGACATAGTGTCAGGGAAGACAGGTGGTGCCCAGACAAAATGTAGGTTTTCATGGTGTGGTTTTGGTTTTGTTTTGATTATGTCCATTATTCTTTGAGCTTCTCTTTATGTCCTCCTTTGTCCTAAGTTTGTCAAAACTGGTAGTGAAGTGCAAGGGGTCTTCTTCAACTTCCCTCACTAATTGTAACATAACTGGTTGATTTAGGCAGTGGTGACTGCAGAATTCGGATGGAAATTTTGCTGAAATGAAGTCCGAATGTGAGGGATCAGTAGAGTGGTGGAGACACCACCAGGAGGCAATTCAGACAAGGGAACCTAATTTTTACTGTTCTGTGTTGGCTTTGTGAATGCAACTCTCACTCTACTTCCTATAAAAAACTACTACGAAGATTAGGCTCCAGTTCATTACTTGTTTTCCCTACAGAGTTTATCTGATATGTTCTATGAAAAAGGATTCTTGTTCTGTTCTGTCTCTTTTTAATTTTAAGTGTCTTCTTACAGAAGGCTTTTGAAAGCTAGCAGGGAGAAAGCCCTTCACTTGTGATGAACATATATTCTTTGTCCTGTGAACTCCCTCCAAAGTTAGGTGAGGCAAGTTAGAAACAGTTAAGAAGTTATAATTACTTTTTTTCCCCTGCCTTTTCTTTCTCAAGGTTTCCTCAGTAAAATGTTGGCAATGTGTCAATAGTAAGTGGCCATTAGTGTGTTAAAGAGTTGAACCCAGACTGCCCTGTGTAGCAAGGAGAAATGAGCCCGTTTTTTCCTTACTCAATAAGAAAAACTCTCAGTGATTGTTTGCACTGTTTATAGAAGGAAGAACATGTTTATCTCATTTTTCCTTTAAAAACAAAAAAAATTACATCGGAACTATAATACGTGATGTGAATTTTTGAGATATATGCTTTAGAGCTGCCTGATGTTCTGCAGAACAGTGAGTGACTATCCTTTTATTTTAGACTTCTGAAAATTTGAATACTTGGCAGTATTTAAGCCTGTGGAGTCTTGCTCCATATCCATTCACTCTCTTTATAAATTGCTTCATTTTCAGTCTAGTATGGCAGTTTTTCAGAGCAGCGGTTGGCTCTTTAGAGTTGCGGCCAGCCCAGAGTGGAGTGGAAGTGCATGATTGTCAGCAGCTTTCTAGCATCAAAAGCTCCACACACACCTTTGGGCTAGTAATAAATGCTTCAGTAATAAACTTGGAAAAAATTAGGTTCTTGGATTCTCCAACTCATTCTAAATTTTGTCATATATCTCAAGAAACAGACATATCCCATTCGCCAAGTAAATAATTTGGGAAAAGCAGCTTACAGAATCTCAGTACACTAAGCTCTTAACATTTGTCTGCTGGGCAATTAAAATTGTGTGGCCTAAAGGTACTGTTCTATGTTTGAAACTTGGAAACTTAGTGTATATTAATTTCCTTTAAATATTCTCTTAGACATGACTATCACAAAATAGATTTGGAATTTATAGCAGTTATGGAGAACCAATGAGAGGCTCAGTAATTTCTCTCAAGTTACTCTTAAATGCACTCAAGTAGTTCCATAGCATTTTTTCTGACGGTCTCAAGAATCAAGAATGAAATTTCTGCAAATGTCTTAATTTTTGAGCAAAATACAATTTAGTTAAATGAGAAATGCAGATACTACAAATTCAGGTTTTTTTCTGTTAATGGAAAGATCTTTTGGACAGGGTTTTTAGTTATGAAATGTAGGAGTTATGAATTTGCAGATCAATTTGCATTCTTGAATATCCTCTACAACCTTTTGTTTAGAGCTATGTGCATCTTCTGCTAACAGAAGAATTGGGTCAGGCCTTCAGTGAGTGTCAATTCAGATTTTAAAATCTAATAAATCCTATGGCTAGAGTTCAGTAAGCATTGATATGAAGACATTTTTAATTATTAGCTTTTCATCTATTCTTCTTAGACTAGCAATCTGAAGGCCTTTAAATCCCACTTACATGGAGAGCTATAGAGAGAAATCTTCAGGAACCCACAGAAATTTACACTTAGAATGCAAACATCTCTAGGTGCTTCAAGAAGTCAAGCAGTCTCACCAGCAGACAAGCAAAATGGTCTGTTGGGCAAACTAGCTTGCTCACTGGATGGATCTGCAAACAGGATGTTTTTTGTGGTGACCAAAAATTGCTAGGTGTAATCTTAGTCATAAAACCAGAGTACTTAGAAGAGAGGAAATAAATAGCCAAACATTTCTGGAAACAGCTGTACTACCTGGGTGTACCAGGTACTAATGCTCTACAATACATTTTCCTGGATAAACCAGGTAAAAACACAGCTGATGGTTTTGTCGTGTCTTTGTAGTAAATGCAAAATGCATTGCTTTTATCATATGCAGTAGGAAGGTGCATTATGGTAGTATAAAAATGTGTCAGGTTCTGTATCCCTAAACCTTCATTTTTCTTTTGAGTATGCAGGCAACAGTCAAAGTGTTATGTAGGACAACCCCGCAGCAGTGGTGTGGCACTATATGGGACATTAATTTAGTGTACCTGTTTATGGTAACATCACCTTGGACTGCTATATGGCAGTGGTAGGTTTAAGTCCATATATGATATGCTGGGGTTTATATTTGAATAACAAGAGACAGTTCCTGTCCTCATGCTCTAGAACAAAGTTTCCAACTTGAAATTCTGCATTTCTTTTATTCTGCTTTTTAGTTTTGAATTAAAATGCCATTTTTAAACTAAATTCCTTTAGAACAAGAGTTAGTATTTAATAAGCTTGTACATCCCCTACAATAGTCAGGTGTGCTCTCAAAGCACTGGTGCTACTGCACAGTGCATATGAAGTAATCTAGGTAGCACTTTTTAGAAAGTAAAGGTTAAATAAACAGGTTTTTCCCTTTCCTCTTTCTTTATCCTGCTTCTCTTTTTGCTGTATTAAGTGATGTAAACACTTTATTCCATCATTTCATAATGGGTTTTGCATCATTTGGTTTTAGCTATGTGGAACTAAACTTGATGTACTTCTGAGAATAATCTTTGTGGGCTCCAAGTTATTCAAAAGTTGCCTGAATGAAAATTGCCAATCATTTGAAGCTTTGCAGGTGATAGGATCTCCTTCACCTTTATAGTTCACTTAATTATCTTGAATGCTGTCTGTTTTGCTAGCTTTTAAATTTCTCTATTCAGGAAAGTGTGTTTTAAACACCACATGTGTTATGGCATTTAGCAGAGAGTTAGCTTCCTTTCTGACCTCTCCTGAGTTAGCAGGAGACCCACTTAACTGACACACATACAGTCATTTTGAGCCTTAGCTTTCACAAATATTTTAGTGGGTCAGATGTCTCCAAAATTTCATTACATCCTTTATTTGCCTTTAAAATATTAATGACAGCTCTTGCAATATGCTGATTAGGACTAGAAAATGCTGAGACAATAAGTTTATCTTAGCACTTATGGTCCTAGAGGTTTTTCTGTGTTTAGCTACATGTATGAACCCATATTAAATTTTTAAGATCTTTTTAGTTTAAGTCCCTTCCTTGAAAAGGCAAGGTTTGACTTATTGGTTACACGATGTCTCATAAACTTCTGTATGAGAGGAGGAATGCTTTGTTGTTTAAAAATTTACCCCACTTTGAGGCATGTGCAGTGGTGTTTTCCTGTTTGTTTGGGGGTTTTTATTATAATTATACCCACAACTCACAGGATGTAGTGTCTGTGCTCTATTGAACGGATTGGGATAGCCAGTAAATCTCAGAACACACATCCCTTGCCCCCTCCCTCCCCACTTTGAAAATTATTTGTATAAATTTCTATAAAGTTAAATTTTCTGCTAACAGTGTCTAGTACCAGCATCGCGTTCTAAGGCCATGCAGAAATGCTGGGTGCTGTAATAATCCTCGGCTCACTTGGTAAACCCTACAGTAAGACTGTAGCATTACTGCTGTGTCAGGCTGAAAGATGAATCCAATTAGCTTAGACCGGAACAGGGGTAGGAGTGTGTCTGAACCAAAAGTGAGGAAGGCAGGACTGCAGAGGCCCTTTTAGCAGCCAGCTCTGAGGAGAAAGTTTTCACTAAGCTTGGTGTCGTTAGTGGGTCTTTTTTCTTATCAGTGGGTTTGGGTATTGGGTATGTGTACTTCAGTTTGAAGGTTTCGTAGGAGCTTGGCCTATTCTCACATGGTCTTTGTCTGCTTTACTGGTGTTTGGTGGGCAGTATTTGTATCTCTGGCTGTAGCTTCCTCTCTGTTATTGAAGAAGCCATGACATAAGGTGCTGATTAATGCCAAAAGAGAAAGTTTTGCCTCTGGTGCCCGGGTTTGGATTGTAAGTGAGTTTGCACCCAAATGCACTCTCAGCTCTTCAGAACAGTTGCCATTCTGTTTGCCCGTCTAGTTTCTATTTGCTTGGTGTTTCCCAGTGTCCATTTCTGCTTTCATACCTGCTTTTAAGGGAAGCTGTCCAGCTGTGCCACGTGTTTACCTCTTTCCTGCTTGGACTATTCCTATTCACTGGAGATGAAGCCTTTTTGCAGCCCACTTACTATTTCTGGAAGTCAGCAAAGAGGAGAGACTTTGGAGAGAGGGAGAGATGCATCACCTGAAAAGATGATGCGGCTTGTGCATATCCTGTTTGCACTGATGTATTCTGTGGTGGTTTTACAACTGGGAAATGGCCCCAAAGTAGGCCTGTGCTTTCAGTGTGCCGGGAAAGATGTGAAGACGATGGGTAGCAAATGTAGTACCATAAGAAATAAAAATCACATATTATAAGGCTTCAGATAATTTAACGTTTGTATTTAAACTGCTTTAGTAGGGAGCCCAATTAAGTTCTATAGAAAACAAAGTAATAAGAAAGTATCCTTAAGTGTATTTTTTTTCCACAGTGCATTCTATTACCTTGCCTGCCCTAAAAAGTGCGGACTGTTTTGAAATCTTTTATTTTGTAGGGCTGAATGCATTTCCATAAATCATTTAATTGTTGTGTGGCGTATAAGGTATAGAATGAGTTATTCTCTGTCTGTGCTGCCCATTATAGAACATAAGTGTTTCTTTAAGAAGCTTTTTGACTTTTTATTTTTGTAACAGGCCTTGGGTAACTCAGACTAGAGAAGTATCTGCTTTTTAAAATAAATGCTTGACTTACACAGAAAATACCCCCCAAGCCTGCTTTTTAAAAATTGCTATTTTCTTTGTCTTTTCCTAATGGTCCTTGAAAGACTGTAAGCAGGTTGCTGAGAAATATCTATTTAAGAACATCCTGTGGTTGGGCTGATGATAACACTTGGTAGTGTCATTATATGGAGTTACTGAAGCACTGTGCAGAAATAAGGAAAGTCAGATTGCACTTCTTTACATTGTCTTCCTCTGGAGCCAGTGGTTCCAGCACTGTGCTTCCAAGGCATCAAATTCACTGTATTTCAGAGACAAAACTGAGTTAGTATCCCATACCTTATAATTCTGTAGGTTGTGATTATACGGCCACTTTGATTATGCTTCAGATTAGACAGCTGCTATGAAAGCTGTGACGTCCTCCTACCTGGTCTAGCTGCTGACTTCTGCCCCTCTTGTGCTAGAACCAATGCTCATGTTGCTGTGCAGTGACTGGAGTCAAAAAGTTGGCTGGCTGAAGACTAACTCTGGGATGTGCCATTTTTTGAGCATGTTCCATTTTGCTCACCTGGCTTGCGTGCAGTTAAATGAACACAGCTTTGGGCATAAGGGAATTAGCAGAAAGGTAGGACTGAAACCAAGGAAGGGTGAAACAATTTTCATTTGATAACTCTGTACTTATCTTGGATCAAACAGCTGTGTAACCACAGTTTTGAACCCAGTCTGTGGCTTGGTAGTCTCCCTTTTCCAGGGATGCAGATCCCATAAATGTACCTGCAGCTCCTAAATGGCAGAAAGGAAGGTAGGCTGTGTCTCTCTTGTTTCTCCCACTGGAATAGCTCATCCACACAGTAGCCCTATGCATGAAGCAGGCACAACAATGGCAGTGCACCCAAATGACTGGGACTGAAGTATAGAGGATGGAGATTGTTACAGATGCACATGGAAAATTTCTGTTGAAGTTTTGCATTTTGTTTGTCACAATTGATACCATTTTCAGTATTACCTAACAGTACAAGTATGAAGATGAAGCACAAAAAAAAAAATCCAAAATAGTTCTTGAGTGTTCTTTGAAGAACTGAATTCCTGTAACTTGAGTTGTATATAGGAAGAACAGCTGAGAAGACTTTTTGGAAGCTGACAGCAGAGAGCAACCTGGTTTCTTACAGCATTATGATTTTTATTAAGCAAATTTCAAACCGAATTAGTTGGAGACAGCATTTTAAATTCTGCTTGAGAGTTTATGTTGCAAATCCTGAGGGTTTATATAGGTCATGTGTAGTAGGTCCAAGCAGGAAGCAATGAGGTCTCTGAAATCTTATACAAAGTCCTTGTTTATTCCTTAATCTCTGGCTTTGAATAAAACAATTTATGGACAACAGAAAATCAGACCTAAATGGTAGTCCATTGTGGCTATTCTCACTTCTGCTGCCCAATTATAAAAAAGGAGGAAACTGGTAAATTCTGCCTAGCAGAATGTGAGTTTTTTCATCAGTTGCTTTTGTTTTCAGTGGTCTTATACAGCCATAGCTACAGTGAGAATTTGTCCTGTACTTGGAGCTTGGTTAAAAATTGTTGGGTTGTTTTTTATGTGTGAATTGGAATAGAAACAAGGGGCTTTTTTCCTTCTAAGTTCTTCAGAGTTGATTCAGCTTAAATAATAATAAAATACTTTGTTCAGGACATCTGGGTTGTATTGGTTTTGCATGGCAAGGTTTTGGTAGCAGGGAGGCTACAGGGGTGGTTTCTCTGAGCATCTGCTGGAAGCTTCCCCTATGTCCGACAAAACGATTCCGGCTGGCTCCAGGATGGGTCTGCCATTGGCTGAGGCTGAATCCAGCGATGGTAGTAATGCTTCTGAGTTAACACATTTAGGAAGGAAAAAAATAAAGTTGTTGTGCAGAAGAAGATTGCAGCCAGAGAAGGGAAGAGTGAGAATTTGTGAGAGAAATAGCTCTGCAGACACCAAAGTCAGTGAAGAAGGAGGGGCAGAAGATGCTCCAGGTGCTGGAACAAACATTCCTTTGCAGACCATGGTGAGTCAGGCTGTGCCTCTGTAGCCCATGGAGGTGTCCAAGGGAGTGGAGATTCACCTGCAGGCTGTGGAGAAGCCCACATCAGAGCAAGTGGAGGCCCGAAAGAAGGCTGTGACCCTGTGAGAAGCTCTTGCTGGACCCTAGAGAAGCCCTGTACACAGGTAGGACCTGTGTACCTGAGGAGAAGGGAGCCACGCTGGAGCAGATTTGCTGTCAGGACTTGTGACCCCACGGGGAAGCTATGCTGGAGCAGTGCATTCCTGAAGAATTGCACCCCATGGAAGGGACCTGCTCTCAGCAGTTTGTGATGCACTATAGGAAGAACTCACATTGGAGAAGTTTGTGAAACTGTCTCCTATGGAAGGGACCCCACACTGGAGCAGGGGAAGGAGTCCTCCCCTAGAGGAGGAAACAGCGGCAGAAACTACAGTGATGGACTGACCATAACCCCCATTCCCATCTGCCTGCGCCTCAAGGCGGGAGGAGATAGAGAATCAGGAATAAAATTAAGTCTGGGAAGGAGGAAGGGGTGGGGGGACAGTGTTTTTAAGATTTGATTTTGCTTTTCATTATCCTTCTCTGATTTCATTGGTAGTAAATTAAATTTAATTTCTTTAAGTCGAGTCAATTTTACCCGTGACAGTAATTGGTGAGTGATTTCTCCCTGTCCTTATCTTGACCCACAAAACTTTCTTTATATTTTATTTCTCCCCTGTCCAGTTGACAAGGGGATTGACAGAGCAGCTTTGGTGGGCACCTGGTGTCCAGCCAAGGTCAAACCACCACAGGGGAGATGGCTTTGGTGGTTTTTTTTAAACTTTAAATTTAAGAAGCAATCGAGCTACTGAGGAAGACAGCTTTTCTGCACTTGTGTTTCAAAGTGTAGCTGAGTCTAACAGACAGATAGAAGTATGACTTACCACAATCATTTTCAGAATCAGGAATTCTAGATGGTAACTTCAGTCCAATGTTATAGGGTATCATTTTAGATTAATATGTTGCAGTTATTCATAGGACATTTATCACTTGATCATTAAAAAAGTGCTCAAGAAACTCAAAGAATGCTAAAGCGTGAGAATATGGGCATTCTGATTTAATTAAAAATTACCTTTTGGGGCAGGCACTTAGAAGAGGTCTTCTGCTTTTTCCAAGCAGGGCAGCTTCTGAGTTTTCTGCTCCTCTGCCCCCTGCAAATTCCACATCATCATTGCTTTAAACGGTAGCAGGGTGTGGGTAAGGAGGAAAGACATCTGTGAAACTTCAACATGCTGTGTGCTGATGCAGTCAGGTTGTTCCTGGACAAAGCAGCAGCCAGGTCTGCAAGAAAAGAATTGTAAATGACAAAGACTAACATAATGGTGCTTAAAAACAGTCAAAAAACTTCTTCCTACCCTACCAAGCTACCACAACCACTACAATGAAAAAAGAAATTTGGAGAAAATTCTCTTCCCATTGTCAAACAGTCTAGATATCACAAACTAGATCATCTCAGAGATGCTCACTATGCAGGGGTAGGCTTTGTTACATCCTTTGACCCTGGCTTACATTTGTTCTATTCTGCCCTCCTCAAAGTGCATTGTTAATAGAGCACATAGTTTGACTCTGGAGACACAAACTCCTGTAGGATGCTTCTTGGAAGTGAGTTATGCTTCAGTGGTAAGAAATAAGATTGTTATGAGACAAGAAAGTGAAAAAGATGGAGAAGTTCAGGCTTGGGGTATACTCAAGAGCATATAATGCAAGTTTTATTTTTGTAATGTTCATTCCAGGCTGATACCAAAATTGGTGTTTTGATGGGGTAAGTTGAAATCTGTAGGTACAAGGGAGCTACAGAGGTCATCTAGTACANCTGTACTTGGAGCTTGGTTAAAAATTGTTGGGTTGTTTTTTATGTGTGAATTGGAATAGAAACAAGGGGCTTTTTTCCTTCTAAGTTCTTCAGAGTTGATTCAGCTTAAATAATAATAAAATACTTTGTTCAGGACATCTGGGTTGTATTGGTTTTGCATGGCAAGGTTTTGGTAGCAGGGAGGCTACAGGGGTGGTTTCTCTGAGCATCTGCTGGAAGCTTCCCCTATGTCCGACAAAACGATTCCGGCTGGCTCCAGGATGGGTCTGCCATTGGCTGAGGCTGAATCCAGCGATGGTAGTAATGCTTCTGAGTTAACACATTTAGGAAGGAAAAAAATAAAGTTGTTGTGCAGAAGAAGATTGCAGCCAGAGAAGGGAAGAGTGAGAATTTGTGAGAGAAATAGCTCTGCAGACACCAAAGTCAGTGAAGAAGGAGGGGCAGAAGATGCTCCAGGTGCTGGAACAAACATTCCTTTGCAGACCATGGTGAGTCAGGCTGTGCCTCTGTAGCCCATGGAGGTGTCNCAGGCTGCGCCTGTGTAGCCCATGGAGGTGTCCAAGGGAGTGGAGATTCACCTGCAGGCTGTGGAGAAGCCCACATCAGAGCAAGTGGAGGCCCGAAAGAAGGCTGTGACCCTGTGAGAAGCTCTTGCTGGACCCTAGAGAAGCCCTGTACACAGGTAGGACCTGTGTACCTGAGGAGAAGGGAGCCACGCTGGAGCAGATTTGCTGTCAGGACTTGTGACCCCACGGGGAAGCTATGCTGGAGCAGTGCATTCCTGAAGAATTGCACCCCATGGAAGGGACCTGCTCTCAGCAGTTTGTGATGCACTATAGGAAGAACTCACATTGGAGAAGTTTGTGAAACTGTCTCCTATGGAAGGGACCCCACACTGGAGCAGGGGAAGGAGTCCTCCCCTAGAGGAGGAAACAGCGGCAGAAACTACAGTGATGGACTGACCATAACCCCCATTCCCATCTGCCTGCGCCTCAAGGCGGGAGGAGATAGAGAATCAGGAATAAAATTAAGTCTGGGAAGGAGGAAGGGGTGGGGGGACAGTGTTTTTAAGATTTGATTTTGCTTTTCATTATCCTTCTCTGATTTCATTGGTAGTAAATTAAATTTAATTTCTTTAAGTCGAGTCAATTTTACCCGTGACAGTAATTGGTGAGTGATTTCTCCCTGTCCTTATCTTGACCCACAAAACTTTCTTTATATTTTATTTCTCCCCTGTCCAGTTGACAAGGGGATTGACAGAGCAGCTTTGGTGGGCACCTGGTGTCCAGCCAAGGTCAAACCACCACAGGGGAGATGGCTTTGGTGGTTTTTTTTAAACTTTAAATTTAAGAAGCAATCGAGCTACTGAGGAAGACAGCTTTTCTGCACTTGTGTTTCAAAGTGTAGCTGAGTCTAACAGACAGATAGAAGTATGACTTACCACAATCATTTTCAGAATCAGGAATTCTAGATGGTAACTTCAGTCCAATGTTATAGGGTATCATTTTAGATTAATATGTTGCAGTTATTCATAGGACATTTATCACTTGATCATTAAAAAAGTGCTCAAGAAACTCAAAGAATGCTAAAGCGTGAGAATATGGGCATTCTGATTTAATTAAAAATTACCTTTTGGGGCAGGCACTTAGAAGAGGTCTTCTGCTTTTTCCAAGCAGGGCAGCTTCTGAGTTTTCTGCTCCTCTGCCCCCTGCAAATTCCACATCATCATTGCTTTAAACGGTAGCAGGGTGTGGGTAAGGAGGAAAGACATCTGTGAAACTTTAACATGCTGTGTGCTGATGCAGTCAGGTTGTTCCTGGACAAAGCAGCAGCCAGGTCTGCAAGAAAAGAATTGTAAATGACAAAGACTAACATAATGGTGCTTAAAAACAGTCAAAAAACTTCTTCCTACCCTACCAAGCTACCACAACCACTACAATGAAAAAAGAAATTTGGAGAAAATTCTCTTCCCATTGTCAAACAGTCTAGATATCACAAACTAGATCATCTCAGAGATGCTCGCTATGCAGGGGTAGGCTTTGTTACATCCTTTGACCCTGGCTTACATTTGTTCTATTCTGCCCTCCTCAAAGTGCATTGTTAATAGAGCACATAGTTTGACTCTGGAGACACAAACTCCTGTAGGATGCTTCTTGGAAGTGAGTTATGCTTCAGTGGTAAGAAATAAGATTGTTATGAGACAAGAAAGTGAAAAAGATGGAGAAGTTCAGGCTTGGGGTATACTCAAGAGCATATAATGCAAGTTTTATTTTTGTAATGTTCATTCCAGGCTGATACCAAAATTGGTGTTTTGATGGGGTAAGTTGAAATCTGTAGGTACAAGGGAGCTACAGAGGTCATCTAGTACAACCTCCTGCTCAAGGCACATACGTACTTCATGAATACAGAGTGATACCACTCTCCCAAAAGGATTGATTGACTGGGCTTGTATTATTTGAATGGAAGTATAAGTTGTTTTCCCATTTGTGTTATTTAGTATCCCTGTCTGATCTCATTGCATGTGCCATCAGTCTTAATACATTCACTTGTGTATTTGACAATTTATTTTCCTGGGATGGAAAACCCCCTCCATTGCAGCATTTTAGGAAGATATTTTGAAAACACTGGTGGTTTTTTTCTAAAACTTTTCCAGGGTATTAACATTGCTGCAGTTCTGCTGGCACTAACACCAAAAGGAGGGGTGCTGTATGCAAATATTTTTTCTTACTGTATTGTCTGCTAACTTAATGTGAAAGTAAGCAACCAATGCCTCTCTCCTGTGCATCCAACCTTTATTAAATGCAGTAGATCTGGACAGGCGCTATGACAAGGAGATAAATGTTTTCATTTGTTCATCTGCAAGGTCTTACTCCAGTCTGAAAAGAGTCTTAAACTGAGTGTTCCATTGTTAGTGTTTCAGATGGGATCTTTCTTACTCAGGTATAGTCTAGAGCTGCTGCTAAACTTGTATTTTTTTTTTAAATTAATGTCGTTTTTTGAGAATGTGAGGAGTGCAAAGCTTACTGCATTTTCCCCTGAATGTCAGCTCAGTTTATTCTCTGTATACATGTAAAAGATCATTCTAGAGCCAGCTCTGTCCCTTACACAGTTAATTAACCCCCCCTGCTGTGGGCCTAGATATGTGCTCTTGCTGTTCATTGAGGTGTGTGAATTAACTGCAGAACACAGAGTCTTGTGCAGGCTGAACAGAGGGAGAGAGCCTCCAAGAAACAGTGAAAGATGATGGGGTAGCATGTGGCTTCATAATCCGTCATGCTGAATGCTAGTAAAGCTTGCAGAAATTGGGGATTTCAGATAAAATAGGTAACTGCAGAAAGGCACAGCTTACCGCTGTATGTAATAACTAGTCAGTTTTTAAGCCGTTACTTCAGGAACAAGCAATAATAAAAAACTTCAATAAACTAGAAATGTTGTTCAGTATTTCAAGCATTTGAAACTCTCTAGTAACTACCTAATCTCATACAAGTACCTGCTAAAGGACTGACTTGTGCTCTTAAAATACAGATGCATGCCATCGGAGAGGAAGACAAGATACAAACCCTGGGAAATCAGTAAAAACAGTAGCAATGCTGCTTCTGTTTAATGAAGTTTAGTGAAAGAAATAAAATAATTCTTTTTGTGTGTATTTTTATTGCAGAATTAACCCAGTTAGTTCTCAGGAGTTTTCACAGTCTTATTTCTATAAAAACTTCTATACAAATGCACACACCAAACTTTCACAGAATTTGGCATGCTTTGAAACTCACCTTAGCTGCTGCAGCAGAGTCTCCATTAAGTATTGGACAGTATTTTTTTTGACTCATCTTTTTAGTTGACCACTTTTGAATAACATAGTAGTCTATTGTGATAGATTTTTAATGGCTTTTTGTAGTTTCTTTCTATTGTGTATCTGGAAGGGTAGGCAAGTTCTAAAAGTGGGAAGGACATACCACTTACTGTATAAAACACAAAAGCAAGCTAGGTGCCTGAAGTCCTATCAGCAAATAGTAGGTACTTTGTTACCTGTGCAAAGACAGTGACTGGGATATAGCAGGAGTATCCCTACTCCCATCAGCTTGAATCTGCATGCCAGTCATACTAGCAAACTGCAGCATTAATATGCAAAGTGCTTATCTCACCTTCAGGGATGTGGATGTGGAAATTAAAGCCTTTCTTCTGTCCAGCTTGAAGTGTGAATTTTAGCCTTGTTTCAAATTTCTATCAGGCCTTTCCTTTTGGTCTCTGCTGTGTTGATAGTGGCATTGCCTGCACGTTCATGCTGGGCCAGCTGTGGTTGCTGATTGTTTTGGTTCCTGTGTGTGACATTGGCTATGGGGATTGTCCTGCTCTAACAGGGCTGGCCCTTGCATGTAAACATTTATTCTGGGTCCTATTACCTTTCATATATATACATGTTATGTGACATAATTTAATTCTTGACTAGGTTGCTCAGTGGAAACGTGGATTCAAATGTGAATTTTGCTTAACTGTGAGCTGGCAGATGTCAGTCTGTATTTAAGGATATACAATAAATAACATAAGATCTGAAGTGTTTTCCTGTTACTTACATGCATCTTCATCCCATCTGCGAATGCTTCCACATTTTACACAGTTGACTGAGGAGTCAAAAGAGTTTCAGTAAAAAGAGGCAGGAGGTATTCCCCCACATACTGTGAAAAAGGGCATGTTAGCACTCTATGGCTGTGCAGAAAGGGCACATGGATGCTCTGTAATGTGGAAAATCTTCAGACCAGGGATAATCAAATTTGAAAGTTTGATTTCTAGTGCTGTTGAAATGATAAAAATACAAAGGGCTTTCTGTTTAACTAGTGTCCCCTAAAAGGCTGGTTTAAAATTTAATTACACTTATGATATGCTGATATGTGTTGTTCACCCTAAAGCATCCCAGCTGCTCCGAGCATGATTTTCAGTTGCTTGGAAGGAGGAAGGAACTGAGAGGGTACTCATGAAAGGAAGAGGGGAAGGGGACACTACAGTTTTGGTCAGTCTCATTATGAAGTTTAAAGCAAAAAAGAGGAGGAAAAAAGACGTTTACCATCTGTATTTTCCCCTTACTGTTTCACCATATTCTCTTTTCAGGGAACACATTTGCAACACGTTCTGTTCAGTGAGTAGGTAAAAAAAAATCATAGTCTGGAAGTTAGAAACTGCTCTGAATTCTAATTCCTACTTTCCTGTCATTCACTGGATGTACTTACAAAAGCCTTTTGCTTCTCTGTGCCAGATCCCTGATCAATTAAACATGGCTCAGGGTATTTCATCAAGTGACTAAGTAGCTGAAGATACATTAATTCTGTTTACAAACTACCTAGAGTATGCAAAGAGCTACATTACTATTAAATATAAGCAATCTGATACTACACACATGGGCAGGGACATGGAAGCACACTACTGTCCATATAGCTATACGTATAGCTATGTATAAATGGTATGTCTTCTGATTTTTAAAATCATGTCTTTTTAAAGATTGTATTTTTTAAAAATCCTTTATATGTGGAAAATCGTATGTGGAAAAACTTTCAGATATATTCTGATCTTCCAAGGGAAAATGCGTGCAAGCCAATAAAAGTGTTTTCACTAGGCAGTAATATTTGTGCATTACTTAAATAGTGAATTTAAGGAAGGGAAGAAAGAGAGAGCTTCTGCTGGACCCCTGCTCCTCTCCCAACAAAAGCAGTTAAAAACAGTTCTAAGCTAAGTGTAAATTTAAACATTTTAAATGCAAGATTTTAACAGCATGTACATTGCAAACAAACATGCATTAGTATTAATCTGAGGAATTGGAACTTGGTTGAAGCTCCTTGCAACAGGGCGATAGTTTAAAAAAGGTTGATCAAAGACTATCAAACTAGTTTTACTTTCTGCTGAATTTAAAGAAGGCATAATCTAGATAGAAATAATGTCCTGGTGTAAATTTTTTTTGTGGAGATTTGGGTAGGATGTAATGTTTCTCGGCTTCTTTTCTTCAAGTACACTGTATTAAAAGTTGTCAGAATTAATCTATCCTTGAGCAACTGGTCTCAGGTTTGAAATGGGTTTCAGTCAGTGCCATAGTGGTAAGCTTATGCTGGCCTGAACTTCAGTGGCCAGTGAGAAAGTTTTGTTAATGGCAAAGATGGAAACATGTTTAAAGTTGTTAGCAACAAACCCAAACTTGCCCAGTTCCCTTGATTTACTGCAAATTCAATTATTAAATGGCCTGATATAAATCATTAAATGCACATTTTACGCTTCTAAGAGAGATTAATTTTTCATTGTTTTCCTCACACGTAGACACCTCATCTGCAATTTATAGTTCTGAGGGCTAGGAAAATTATTACAGGAATGTCCTTCAGGATGCTGAAGTGAAATGCTCACATCAGTAATCCTGTTTGGAATGCTTGCTTCTGGCATCATCGCTTTTAGATGTAAATATTCATATTCCACCTGGAACAAAAAACTGCTGATTTTTGAAAGCGGGTAGTTTTCTTTAGAAATGAATCTTTTGGCAATTTTTATTGTGTGTATTTAATACTACATCAAACCCAGGGAATCGTGCGGCAGTGTTTGTCTGTAGATGTATTCTCCTGAAACTTAGATACCTTGACAGATCCACATATGGAGAGGAGAGAGCTCATTCACAGCCATATAAAGGAGGCTGCAAATGGGAAAAAACAATATATTGTGGTATAGGCTTAGTTTGTCTTGTTCTGCTGTTTTCTTACTCACTTTAACTAATTCATTTAGAAGTAATTATGCTGGAAGTCGCATAAAATGAAGATTCTATTCCCTAGTGCATGAAATGAAAGCACAAAAATTGTTCCAACATGTAGAGTTGTAGAATGTAAAATTTCTAGTTTGTAGAATTTACTGCTGTAGACTAACTTAAAAAAGACTTTACAGATCAATTTGTTAATGTTTGTGTGGTCCTTTGAAGTATTAAATTGTCTCATACACGATAGGGACAAAATACTATTATAAACTACTTTGGTTGCTTATACACAAGGAAGGGCAAATTCTATTATAATCCCATTGGTTTGGTATAATGCCATGGTGTCTGGACATCATCTAGATATGTGTAGGTGGAGAACCATCTGTGTAGACGAGCCTACAAATATAAACACCTATTTAGGACAAGGTCTTAATGTTAAGTAGTTTCACATGTGAATCTGGAACATACTTTCATGCTTCATTTTGCTATAAAATGAAGTGTGGAAGGAAGAAAATAGAGTTTGATCTACTGCTGGTGATCTTCACTCTGACACATTTACTTAATCTTATTTAGAAAGTTTAGAGCTTCTTCAGGAAAAAAATTGAGATTTTCATGTCCTCCACTGGTTCTTTGTTTTTGGTTTGTCTCTCTTTAATGATGGCTTTCCTTTGCTCTGGGAGAAGCTCTTAGAAGGCAATGGATTTTAGTTATTTGCTTTGTGTTGGAAGGACAGGAAAAGAACGAGTGGGTGGCAGCTCTGCAGGTAGGGCTCTGCCTTAAAGTAGCCAAGGTATTTCTGTTGCAAGTTGCTGCCCTGTCAGTGGAGGGAAGGAGCAGGTGGAATGTTGAGTGCCAGTTCAGTCCTGTATCATATCTCAAAATCAATGCAGTAAGTTGGTGTTTACAATGACATCACATTGTGAACAGGTGTGGTTCTGGAACAGAATTATCATCTTTCTATTGGCTGATTTATTTTTTGTGAACTAAATTTAGAAAAGTAGTAGGTTAATAGGTGCAGTGCTTGGAATGGCTAACTTGCACATCAATTTACACTGCTTGTTCAGGAAATTTCAGTGTACTCAAGACCACTCATAAATATCAGAATAAAAATGGCACAGAAAACTATACTCAACATTTTCTTGGATTGAAAGCCTGACCTGTTTACCTGTTGATGCATATGATGGGAGTGCTAAACACACTATACATGTGTCACAATATTCTCAGGGAAGTTAGATGCCACAAACAGTGTTGTTTTATGCTCTCTCTTTTGCCCTAGTGTCATCGGTTACTATTAAACATTCACCTCTGATCAATTCTAAGGATACCTTTCTATACAACTTAGCTAAGTTTACAGAAGGACAGGCTATTTTTTTTGTTGTTGTTTTTTAAAAACAGTAGTATTAACTTCAATTTATGAGGAGAAATTCTGGATCAAAAAAAAGTCTCAAAAAATATTTTCCTGCTTTTTAAAGCAGGGTGAGTAAAGTAACAAGATTAAAAAAATAGATCAAAGTTACTGAACAGTAACTTTAAAAGTTTGTTTGAATTTGCCTTGATATAAAGCAGAAATTCATACATTTTATTGAATAAATCCTGTGTGGATGGATTCAGCAGTATTTAACTATAAAAGTTTGCAAAAATTTTATTTACCTTTGTAACTTATAAAAAGTCTGATCTGCCAAATGGACCAGAACATTTACATTATACCATTAACATATCAAAGAGTTTATCTTTGGATATTGCTAATTATTTTGTACAATGTGTAGTATATTCCAGCACTTCCCCATATTTTGTCATCATTAAATATGTTTTCTGCTCACTTGTATTGGTACAGAATCAAGGATCACATGGAAAACTTGTATTTTCTGAATATCACTAAGAAATAAAATAATTGAACTTTAAGCTGCTTTTCATGTTTTAAATAAAAAATTTACCTCTGTTGTCAGAGAAAATGAAACTATAGATCTTGAAATGGAAGCAGTCCAGAGGAGAACCCAAAAACGTACTCCAACCATGGACAGCCTGTGCAAAGCAGCCTTCAGGGCAGCATTCCCTGCAGTCATTCTGAACAGTATTGGTAGTTAACTCTTCAAGATACCAGATAGCAAAAAGGTGACAGTGTTCATAATGCTCTTAATCACTACACCAACCACAGAACTTTATGAGTATTTAAAAATTATTATTGTTAATGATCATGTAAGGCATGGATTGTGGTGTATGTCTTTCATTAATGTAAAAATGCAGATCTATAGTGGAAGTGGGTGTGTTCTTAAGCAGTTTTACTGGTCCTGCTGTCAATTTTCACCTATCCAAAAATGAGACTCAGACACTTTCGGAAAGATGTCAGTTAGAAAATAGAGCCAGTTCTTGAAGTGCTCTTTGGGGTGAATACCCACTGAATTGGTGAAAAATTGTCTTAGAATATTGGGAATGAAAAACAAGTCTGTAGCTTAGGTATTTAGTCCATATGTAAAAGTGAAAGTAAACGAAAAATCCTGGAAATACACTGTTAGCAACATCTCTAAGAGCAGTTAAACCAGGCAGTTAATGAAATAACATTATTTGCTAAGTTTTTTGCCAGGTTTTCTGTTACATCCTAGTTGTGTAAAAAATATTTAGTTTCTGATCAGCTTTATTGATTCTGATACGTGTGTTGCAAACGCAGGATCTGCTGCCTAAACAAAACTGCTTTTAGTAGTGGTTTGGGTTTTTTATAAAATTGTGGAACAGATTGTTAATCTTGCTTTTTGTAGGCCTTAGTTCTTTCTCAAATATATTTGACTTGTAGTCAGCCTGGGTTTGTCCATTTCATATTTGAGAGGAACTATGGAATAAATCTCCAAAGTCAGGACTTGCTGACTTCCATGAAGGTGCAGACTTTCAACTATCTATTCACCTTGAGCAAATGGAAAACAGACTTTGTAGTCACTTGGACCATTGTGGAAAATTTGTCTTTATTTAACTTTGAAATTATTTTCTAAAGATTGCAGCAGGTGTAACGGAGTATAAAACTATAGCCAGGCTCTAGAGTTCGTTGGAAAAGAATGTGGTGCAAACATTTTGCAAAATTTTTCAGTGTTCAGTCTTTTATTGCACTGGTACAAATATGGGTCCGTTTGTTTTGAAACATTGGTAAAATTAGTTAATCAAACTGAGTAGTCCTTTTTAAAATTAGAATGTAAATAGTGAAAAATATCTGAGGTTTGGTATTCAGATGATGCAAAGCAAAAAAAAAAAATTAGCTCCTTTTATAGCCTCTTGACTCTTCCCCAGTTATTTAATGAGATCTTACTAATTTGAATATGTTAAGAAACTATATTTTATTCTTCTTCTCAATGATACCTCCAGGTCCATTTTCCAGTATTAGGCAGTCATTCATACGGTGTTTGTCAGATGCCATATCATCAGCTGAAAAATAGCTAGAATTATCTCATTTTTTAAAATCCAGATAGCAGTGAAGCTGATGTACGGTTTCATATTTATTTCAGTGGGGCCAAAGTTTCATCTTCTGTCCTCCTTCTGTCTCTTATTCTTAGTTTTCTTTTTCTGCTACAGACAATACAGTCTTCGGTTTCTATGTTATTCAGGTGTGCAATTTTTAGATTTTTTTTTTTTTTAGCATGTTCATTCCATTGGTTGTAGTCATCTAGGTCAGGTATAAATCTGGTGCTTGCTTTCTTAGCATCTTAAGACATGCTTTTTTTTTTAAATCCCTATGAGCAAGCCTTATTTCATGCCTTGTCTTAAGCAGTGCACTATCTTCAGCTCTGTTCTAGACATGTCTATTATGACAGAAGGAATAGAGACTTTTTTCACTTCCTAACATGTAGCTGTTAAAATAATGCTTCCTGCTTGCTGATTTAATTGTCACTCTTATTTTTGTATTCCCCCTACTGTTCACCACCCATATTTGCATCAGATTTGAGCTCTTTTCAGTACTTTCAAAGTTCTATATAATTCTGCCCTTCCTTACTTATGTTCCTCGATGAGTTTCCTGTCTCTCCCCCACTCGCTCCACTGCTTTAATGTTCCCACACATCCATCTGTCACTTCTTAGGCAGTTGCTTCCATGTCATCTTCCATGTTACCATCTATGCATCCTGTGACCTCCCAGGACTCATCTGTAGAAGTGCTTAGATTGGCCACCTTCAAGTCCCATTTAACAGCGCACTTCTCAGCTGCTTTTATGGAGCTGAGCTGGATTTTATCTAAAAAAACCCCATCTTTCTTGTTTATTATTCCTCCTTCTGTAACTTCTGTTGCTCTATCTATAAACTGTATGCTGCTCATATTACAAGCTCCCTTTAAGTGCCTAGACAGATACCCTTCTGCAAAAATGTCTAGAATAGTTTAAGACATTACCAGGAGCAGTTACATCTTGCAGCACCTCAGCTAATCAAATACTTCAGATGTCTAAAAAGCTGATAGTGACAAAACTTGGGACTAAGTGGCCTCAAGTTTTCATCTGCAGAAGAGTAGTAGAACACAGAAGTAGGAATGGGGATTACGAGATGGTATCTGCTGGAGAGTAACCAAGCAGTGTGTTATTTGTGTACCAGTGGTATACTTCTAAACAGGTATAACCTCAGAACTAGCACTAGGCTTGCAAAGATTAGGAATGAGTTTCTGTGTAGTATCAGTAAGGGCCTGGGCAGGAATAGGAATTGATACTTTTTAATATGGACAAAACTTGAAGAACAAGTGAAAAGTTCTGCTCATTATTTCTTTGCTTGTCTGTGCCACCTATATTGATACTGCAGTCATGGTAAAATTTTGGCAGCTACTGAAAATTTTAGCTCAGCATGATCTTGTTAAGACTGATGTAAGAGTGCAGGTAGGTGCATCTTGGGGTTTTTTTTGTTTCTTCGTATTGATACAAGACTCTTTTGTCTCTAGTTGTAGGATCCTGCCTGAAAAAGTCTGAAGCAAACAACTCTGTCTTGTGTTGCTCTAAAAAAGGAAGACATAAGATTAACCCTGATCAATGTCTTTGTTCTGAAGCTTGATGTCTTTTGCTGAGAGCATCTGCTTCCGCTTTCTTGAACTTTAAACACCAGTAGGTGCATTGTACATGTTGATTTCAGTATTTTAGAGGAAGTGTGCGGTAGAAAATGTAATCTTTAACTGATCACACTGAAAATTCTGAAATACAGACTGTGTAATAACACACGTGTGAATTGAAATGAAGTAATGTGCCTTTACCGGAAATAGCTATGAAACCAACTGGACTTTGAACTTTTTCGTCAAGGAGTGTGTAGGAGAATTGTGACTGCATCCCCAATTACTTGGGGCATTATAATCATTAACAGCCCTTAAAGAAAGTTTTTACTTGTGTACTCTGTCTTAAAAATGCCACTTATAAGAATATAGTCTGATATAGTGGTATCTGAACATACACTTTAGTCAACAGGATGAGATAAAACTAATACTTGTCTGACAAAGTAATTTTTCCATAGTCAAGAGAAAATACTTCTAAGGACAGAAAGTAAGTGTTCAAGTGGGAACAGTGTGAAGACTTAATGCAAGAAAATGTAAAATATTATATTTTTTGTATTAAGCATTGTACTCTGAGAGCCACACTTTATATAATCACTCCAGAATGGTAATTATTATAAAGTATTTTAATGGCATTTCTGTGCGTAACAGAGAAATAAGTTGGCTTTGATTATCGTTTGATTTTTATTTCATATATAGTTTAAAAATGAACTGGCAGACTTCCAAGCATGCTTTTCATTATATTGATATTTGAAGAAGTATCTCACTGAGTTGGATAGTTTGTGTTGCTTGCATGCTATAGGCACAGACTGGACCATCTTGTGATTGTTGCTGCAGGCTTCAGTGTTCAGGTGTGTATATATTATTTACCTGTGTCTAGTAGCACAGGAGTTCAGTTGTTTCTCTAAAGACAGCTGAATTGTAATACTAAACATTTAATTTATAGCAATCAATGCAAATGTGCAGGCTCAGTTAGTGTGTATGCATATACAAATCAGGTAAACAATAACAGGTTAGTGGAGAATTGTGTTCATTGTGAATAATCTTAAAAAACAAATGAATTTGTGCTTGTCACACCTATTGCAGAGTGTGGAGAAAATATGCAGAAATCACTACGTTGTGTTAGAAATCTAATAGAAATGGAGGGAGAAAGCAGAATGATGACAGACAGCTGCTGCTGCTGCTGCTGCCCAGATTGGCAGCCTATTTATAATCGGGCAGGCTGGTAGCTGGAGTGCTGTGCTAGGCTGTAACACATCACGGACCATGCTGATTGGTTGTATATATACATTAAGCATTTTGTTTTTGAAGCAATGCATATTTTTCACATTCTAAAGAAATTAAATAAATGGACCAAACTAAATTTTCAGTGTTTTAAATAATTTTGGATGGTATAGTACTTTCATATAAAGAAACTCTCTTTAGCACTTTGTTACTGACTTTTTGCATGAATCAAAGCTGTTGGGGCAGTAAGGCTTGTTTACATGTCCTGAATGCCATCTGAAATTATAACGTCAGGTAAGATTGAACATCACAAATTTTGGCTGCATATGAAAAGGGGTCTGTAACAGTTCCCAACCTCTTTCATGTTTTGCTTTTTTCCTTATTTTTAACTGACATTTTAAACACATGCAGTGGTAATGCCTTAAAAATACCTTTTTAAGCACGAGGGCAATTCCATTTATAAGTCACATGGGGGAACTATAAAGGCAGGCATTCATTCCACTTGGAGGTGATTTCTGCCTAGGTGTCTGCATAACACACAAAGGCACAGAGCCCAAGTGACTTGTTTCACCACTCACATGCAGAAGTTTTACCAACTGATTTGATTTCATGTAAAGGTCATTCCTCTCCGGCCTCTTACCTAGCTAGTAGCCCCATCTTCTTTACTCTGAAACTCTGGCAAGCTTCCGAAGCCTTTAAAAAACCTCATTTTTTTACATTTGGAATTGTTTCATGGTAAGATTATTCTAAGCAGGCTGATATACAGCTAAGCAGTTTGGAGTGTTGCATTGCATCTTGACCTGATCTGCTGTTTGGGGTACTCCTGACAAGAAGATAAGTAAAATATTTTTATATATTGAGATAACATAATTAGCTTTCCTGCTTTCAAAATGTGCTATGGAATTGTAATTGATTTGGTACCTTATCCCTTGAGAAAAATCAGACTTTCTGTCTTTTGGGGACAAATGGGAAATAAAAGGGTAGAAGGAGTCTTTTCTTTACATAACAATGTCCGTACCTAAATAAATGGATGCAAAATCTTCACCACACTACCTTGTGGCTATGAGCCCTGAAAGTTATTAAACAAAATTAGTTTATTTCTTATTTTCCAAAAATCATTTACTTAAAATTTTTTCTACATTCCTTTACTGTTCAGTTTTTAAAAGGGCTAAGAGGACTTCATTTTTTCTGTAGCATTTATTCACTCAACTTCATCTGAATCCATTATGTAAGTCTAATTCATATGAAAATCTTTCTAAATCTTATTTATTTGTGTTGTCTACTACTGAATTAATGACACTTTGGTTGTTTCTGAGGTCAGAATTAGGAGAATACATACTCAGGATCCTAGGCCTACTGGTAATTCATAAAATGCCATACCATTTGTGTATTACATCTTTGCTTTTTTAAAAAATAATTTTTCACATTGTGTAAAAACTGAGATTCACAAAGAAACATTCCAGTTTTTCAATGTCAGATACATTTGTTGATGGATTTTGCTATGTCATTGCTGACCAGCTTGTCTGTGCTAAGCAAAATGACTTACACTGAAGAAAAGCTGGTTAAACTGTAATTTCTAGGATTTCTTTTTGGCATCTGTTGATATATAGTATTTACGTTTTAATATGGGGGTGTATATAAAATGCCTGTTTCCGTTACTTTCTCAAGTCCTTCGTGTTAAGTTCCTTCATACTTTCATGGTATTTTATATATATTCTCAGTGCTTATTTCTCCTGTAATTTTATCATCTTGGTTCCAACATCATCTCTCTGGCATCTCCCTTATCATATCAAGATATATGAGAAATAAAGTTACAGGCTTATATTCATCTTCTGTGAAGAAGATCTGTTACAAAGACATAATTCTGTTTTCTCTGCAAATTTTTGACCTTAGCCATCCATTGATCCCTCTGCAGCCCGTCAGGTTGGTGGCTTCCTGCTTTGATGCGTTTCAGGAATGCCTTGGTATTGCTGGTGTAGCTCTGCTATTTGCTGTTCACATTTCCTCTCGTGTCTCCTTATTTCCACCTTTCATTTCACCTGTCATAACTGATGCTTCCTGCTACGGTTTGTGCAGGGTGAGTTTTCCCTTTGAAGGTTACGTGTTTGCCTCTAATAACCTCTTCAATCACACCAGTAATGAAATGGGTTATTTTTTACATTTTTCCTTCCTATTCTGTATGGGTTCTTTGCTTATTTTCTGGTATCTCTGAGCCTTTTTTGCTTGGTAAAAGGCTTTCTGGTAAATCTTGGTGTTTTAGTTTCCCTGCTTTTATTTTAAGGCATTTTGACCCACATAATTTTTCTGAAGTTTTAAGCTGGCAGTTAGTGTTTGGAATTCCAGGTGTACAGCACATGCCCTTTTCCAAAGGGATCCTCTCTGGGGAGTATTCACACACGTTTGTGTGTATGTGTCTGCTTAGCTAGCTTGTGTGTTTGTAGGAGTTTCCAGGCATAACCAGAGAAACTGGTGGAGCTTGTGATCTGAGCCAGGGGGTAGTTCTGGATTTTTTCCCTCCCCTTTTGAAACCTAAAGTAACACAATGCAGGCAGCTGTGCCGATGCTTTTAAGTTTTTTGGCTGAGATTCAAAGGAAGTGCTTTCCATTAGAGCATCCCCTGCCCCATAGATATCATGGTTGGAGCCAACATCCCCGTTTCATGGCGTTTCCCAGCCAGGCTTTCTGCTCCTTTTCCTCTCCTCCGTGCTTCAGTGACCACCACCTTGTGTCGTCTTTCTGCTACTGCACCATCTTTCCTCGCTGGATTTTAATGTCCCTGGCAGGAATCTGTTCCAGCCCAGAAACAAAGAGCAGACCAGCTCTGGGCAAGTAAATGTATCTTTCATTTCCGTGTGCTCACATAAGTCAGCTGCATGCTGGAATATATTTCCTTTCACCGCTCCTCCCTTAGCACCCGCAAAAAAGTGTTTCTTCTGTAATTATTTTAACAAATTTTCTGTTTGTGGGAGATGGAATAAACCAAAGTCGCAGGGAAAGTGCTGACCCAAAGCAAGGTCAGGTTTTGTTCCAAAAGGTCAAAACAATGTGTAAGACAGAAACTGAGAAAAAGTTTGTTCACTGGTTATTAGGAAAAAATGCTGTGCCCTAAAGGGAAGTGAAGACAAATTAAGAGACCAATGTCCTGCTAGGAAGTTATTTACCTTGAGCTAACATGGCAGAGGATATACCATTTTCCTGTGGTGAATAATCAGAATAGCCAAAGGAGGCAATGGCAGCCTTCCTACTTCTGTACCATAGAAATCCATGCAGGAGGGTGTCCTCCCTGTGTAAGTCTGGAGCCAGCTTTGTCCTGCTTCATGTTAAAACCGAAGCAAAAATGGTCCCAGGCTGGTGCTTTGGTTGCTGTAATTCTGACAAAGGTGGCATTGACACACTGTACAATTCTTTATTCTTCAGCATATTAAATAAAGGCCTCTCTGTGTTTCTATATCTGAAGAAATAACATGCATTCCTAGTTGTAATTAATTATTAGAAAAATGTAGGTAAGATAGCGGCCTAGAGATTGTAACAGGACCTGGCCAGCCATGCTACAGAACTGGACACCCATTTCATTAATTACGGAAAACTATGTAATAAAGTTAAAAAATATAATAGTAATAATAATACAATATTATAATGTAATCAAAATGTTAGCCCACAGTGCCAAATGTCTAAAGTCATGCTCCTGGAGAAAACTTGTTTTCACAGGCTCAGAGCCCCATCTGCTTTTATTGATTTTAGTGCCTTTAAAATTAGTCTTTTTTTGCTTAGGCCTTGACACTGCATTTGGGGGACCTATACTTGATTTTTGTTTCTAAATTAATCTCTCTGTTTCAGTTTTCCCATATGTGAAGTTAAAGAATAATGAATACTTTACTCCCTACCAACATTACAAGGTTATTGTGAAGATTAACTATGCTTGTAAACATTATATAAAGGCCTGAATATTGCCAGCAGTATTACTGTGCTTTATTAGGTATTTGCCTGGTTTGTCCTATAAATAAATGTGTAGTGTTTGATGATGAGTAGTTAGCAGTTGATAATTAAAAAAAAAAAAGCCAAGAAAAAAAGAATGTTCATTTAAATATATCCTTTTATTTTAAAATGCACCTACTTAAAATTATTGCAAATCAATGTCATGCCCTGCTTCAATTTGAATAAATCTAATTTTGATAAAGATAATATTAAACAGTACAAGGTTGTTTCTGACATCCTAAAGAACTCAAATGAACTGCCTCATGGAAATCACTTGGTACACTACTGAAATTGTGTGTATGTGTTAAATTGAATTATGACAGTAGTAGTCCCTTCTGCAGGTAAAGAGCATATTTCCTCATTAATGTGTATTCAGTTGGTTTTGGTTTATAATTGCTTCATAAAGAGCTGAAAAACAATGATGAAGAAACTGTTTTCTATCTTAAACTGTAAGTAAAAAGCAGCTGAAGAAAATCTTGAAGGACATGTTTACTGAAAACAGTTCCATTTTGTCTTATCAGATGGTCCTTCTCTGTTTAATACATCTGTTTTAAATGCAAATCAATCCTTGATAAACTTCTATTCCCCTCAAATACACAACACATTCAATACATTTGTACTGATCTTCTTTAAAATGTATACTGTTCTGGTACAATATTAATATTCTTCTTGCCACAAATTATAGTCAGAGATTAAAACAATAAGGTCTAGAAACATGAAATATTTTTTGAAGATAGCAGTGTATATGTGCATGATTTGAATAAATGTATGTTTAGCTTTATTTTTACTTTAGAATTATATTGATCTGAGTTAGAAAAAAAATAGGTAAACATTTTAGGGACTGTTTGTTGCATTGTTTTATAGATTCACTGCCAGTGAGAATCAGCTTTTTTCCTACAGTTACAAAGAAATACAAACTCAGAAAAAATTAAAACTCAGCTGTTTAAATGAAGATATTTCTGTTTAAAGGAAAAAATTAAAATCAAAGTTCACAAACTTTCCTGTATACCTTAATGAATAAAACGTACCCTTAGATTTTAATTTAACGCATGTGAGAGTGTAGTAGTACATACAGATCTTTGTGTCTAGGAGTCACAGAGGGCAACAGCATTGCCCAAGTCTCTCTTTGTCCACATGATCTATTTTGTTCATAATGTCACTATCCATCCAGTGTCACTGGATGTTCACTTCTTTATCTGCATACCTGGAGAGAGAGGGGTGTTAAAAGCAAAGGTCAACAGTATTGTGCTTTTGCTGCAACATTGTAGGTTGCTGGACCTTGTTACTATTCTGTTGGCTGGCAGATTACCTCCTTGCCTTCCCTGTGTCACGTGTGTGTTTTATTCCAGCCACAGTTGAAACAGCAGAGCTGAAGAAATGAGTAGCAACCAGGCTGAACTTTTCAGTATTGTAGACGTGTATAATAGCAGCATGTAACCACAGTCTTGCCATCAGCACCCAGAAGTGAATGTGTGATTCTCCATACTGGAATTATGCTGACCTCATAGTTTACATTTTGCTGTTTGATTTTTCAAGAGGATGATTCTACACTGCATGACTTTTTTAGTGAAAACTTCTGTCATTTCAATATGTTTGATAGGTTCTTCTGTTTTTTTTATTGGATGGACTTAAATGGATAGTCTTTGGGGCAGTTGATATGAATTAGAATTTCACATTTTTGTCACAGCATGGTTTTGTCACACCTGTTTGTGCATCTACCCTGATTATTATTCAGCTGATGTCATTCTGATGTAACTTGATTTGAAGCCGAAGTCCTGAGCTCATCAGAAAGAGCTTCTAGTGGCAAATGAGAATGCTGACACTACAGAAATGCTTTAGAAGGCTCTAAAAAACATGTGAAGTGGCTTTTCTCTGTATATTCAAGAAGTTAAAGCAAAAGCCAACTATTTAAAATGAAAACTTGCAGACAATACAATGTGTCTGTCATAATGTGCACACAAAGGAACCATGTTAATTTTTAATCATCAAGGACATAGCTGATACCATGTGGAGAGCTACAAAACCGGGTATTTTAAAAAATAATATTGTGCTGGTGTATCAACAACAGTACTTCAAACTTCAGAAAATGTTGCTATTCACTGATAGGCCTAGGCTTTCAAAACATCATTATTTCCCTCTAGGAGCTGACTTTCAAATAGGTAATACTGGCCTCTGTGTATTTCTGGAAGTTTAATTTAGAATTACTGCTTAGTCTCCCTATTCTTTTGTAGCTTTAACTGGGATCCTGTCACAGTGAAGATGTGCTTTAGCTACAGATACATGTGGTATGTGTTAGTTTTGCAGTTGTTCTGACAAGTCTTGTAACTTTTGCCAGTGCCTTGCACTGAGCTATGTTATTGTAATTTGTCATCTCCATGAGAAGCAGGCTTGGACACCTGCTGGTTATTAGAGATGAAGAAAAGGAAGGTGTTACATTATCCTGCTGCCATGCATTCAGTTACTGTCCTTACTGCTTCACATTGTCTACCTGGAGTTACACAGAGCATCTGCATAAGTACACACAAACATTCATTATTGTTGTTTGGGGAACTGCAGTCATTTCTGCAGCAGCCATGTGTTAGTGCAGTGTGTTTCAGAATCCAAAACGTGCAACAAATGTACTACAAACTATCAAAAGGCAACATTTGGTTTTTTCCTAGTCCGCATATGGTTTGGGAGTTCTGTAGCTGATTTAAGTGGATTCTGTATGTGCTGTATGGACTTGATACTGGAGTTCACTTCAGTGTGAAAATGAACTTTACAAGGTACTTTTAGAAGAGGTTTTAAAAAAATATTAATGGATATGATAGACATTTCAAAACAAATTTTGTACAGATTGAGAAGGGACAGCAGCTGCTGCTCCTCAGCTTGAATGGCAGGGGGAATTGGTGCGGCCTGCTGGTCAGCCACCCTGTACAGACAGGCCTCATAATTTATTAGTAACTTCTTAAAACTACTGCTTATACTTTGGCTTTCTGCTTTGGTTTGGAAAGAAGGTTTTTGGAGGGAGGAAACAGCAGGTAGTGGCATGTGTTACGTGAGAGGTCTCAGTAACTCTGTACAGGCAAAATGCAAAGGAGAAAGCCCATTGGACTCATCTGACAGTGCTTAGTTGCTACAAGCTGTCATCTTTTGTAGCATTTTTTCCTCTCTGTAAGAAGCAAGGAAAAATATTTGTAGTCTTAAGGCATAGTTATCCACAAATAACAACCTCATTTTAATTTTTTTCTGAGGCAACTGAGGATAGAAAATGTTTTTAAGGAAAAAGGCTCTGAGACTTATTTGAACAGCTTTAAACAATTTAATGCTTTGCATGTTGCAACACAGTTGTTTTCTGCTTATAGTTGGTAGAGTTTTGCAGACCAAAATTTCTGAGTTGTGATGTTAGAGGATTTCTAAGAGTTCTCTTCAGTATATTCTGTATGCAATTTTTCATTGCTTTGTATACAGTGTTTCAAGAAGAAAGTAAAATAAAAATGCTAGAACTATTTGATACAGAAGTTAATAAAGGAATCCAAACAAGACTGAAGAATAATATTGACTTAGTTGATTCTTCAAGTGAAGCAGATAGAACCTGTAGGTAACATGTAGCTTTTCCACGTAGAGCTTTAAGACAGTTCTCCCACTAAATTGAAACCTGGCAGAAACCCTTTGCATGTGATTCTTGGTAGAATCTGGGTAGCAATATGCCTCTGGGATGTCTTGCGGAGCTTTGTTCACTCCAAGGGAGGCAACGTGGCAGTGACTGAATGAATGTAGAGGATGGAATTTTATAGTTTGTGTGCAGTGGAGTGGAAGGGGGTGGAGTCCTGATAAGCCAGACTATATGGGAATGTATGGTATCATATGTATGGTATCTGGTGATTTTAAACACAAAATTAAAATAAACAGATGCTGGTGCTAGGATGAGCTTTCTCTCTCAGGAGAAATCCCTCTGCTTTATACTTCCTCTTCCCTTCTCACTCCGTCCTTGTAAGTCTTGGGTGCTTTTCTACACTGAGGCAGAGAAGGGGAGATAAGAAGTATCCCTGGCTTAGAAAGCTCTTGGGGAAAAGAGATATACTTTTGTATTATCTTAAGCTGAAAGGGGACATGAATGTCGTCTGTCACTTTTTGGGCAAGTTCTCCAACAACAAGGACATGTGCAGCCATGCATTGCCATAATAATCTGGGTAGATGCCTAAGTGTGCAGAAAAGATGTGATTTCAGGCATTCTTTCTCTTCAGGATTTCCTTCAGGCAGATTTGGACTGATGAGATGCCAGGTGTTGTAAATACTTCTTCTGTGCGAGCTCTCCCTAAGTATAGCGTATGGAGGTTGCCCCAGCATGGTCATCTGAGTTTGTGTGTATGTAGCCAGGATGAGGCATTTGGTTCCACAATGTGGAGCTCTGCTGCACTAGGCAATAGGAAAAAAGTTTAGAAAAGTAAGAACTTTTTTTTTAGAAAAGAAGTAACTTGAAACTCAGGTCCAGGAGCTAGAGTGGCTTTTCTTGTACAATTCATTTGGATCCAGTTCAGTAATGGTTATTCCTCACATTCCACATGCAAGGGGTGACAAATGACTTTGCTAGCCTTTTAGGTTTGAGGCTTATAGACAGTGGTTTCACCTGCAGTTTTTGCTTTCTTAATCTCTCTATTAGTCTAGAGGAAGCAAAAGCAGAGACGGATATTGCGTTGGTAAATTGCCATTGCTTTTCCATTTCTGATAGGTGTAAAAAGTGAAGGCGAAAAACATCTTTTGTACAGCTTTATTGCTGTATAGCCGAGTATGAATTGTGGAAAGTGAATTTACAAGAAGTAGAATCTTTCTCAAATTAAACACATTCTTTTATTTAACTGTTGTGGTTAGTGTATTTTTACTGTTTTATTTTCCTTAAAGTATTAGGTTCCAGGAAGACTTTAGACAAAGTTAATATTAATGAGTAATTTTAAAAGAAAAGTTTAATTATTAATAACACCTCAGAAAGTCAGTAATGTACTGGAACAAAAATGGCAGCTTCCTGAAACAAGATTGTTGGAGTAAGGCTCTTCAATCAGTGATTTCCAACAGTATCCCGGAAAACAATTTAGTAGAGTGCTCTGTTCAACATCTGGCTTTCTCATTTTTAAAACCTGTTCTTTCTGTTTCCACGCTTTTTTAAAAAGGTGCTTCTGTTTAAAGTAGAGACAGGTTCTTGTCGAGATGAAACAGAAAAATGGTTACATTTCTGTTTGATTCTATGTGTTCTGATACGTTTTTTTTAATTACTACATTGTTATTTTTAGCTAAGTTCATCCTTGCACTTTCCTTATTTAAACTTCCTTTTCACATGATTCTAATTTTATCTTGAATTTTTTGTAGCATATTCCTCTTTACATGTTCAAACCTAAATTGAATGATAAAAAGGTTGATGTTTTCAATCTTTTTGCATTCACCAATATCAGTTTAACTCAGCTCTTCCAACTTTTAAAGGCTTATTTTTGCTTAATAATGTAAACAGCCAGAAGACCTAGTTAGGATTAAAGTCTCTAGTATATGAAACAATTGTACTGACAGTTGTGTTTTTTCCCGTGGAAACAGTGCAAAAACGTCAAGAGAGAGGAAAGGAGGAGGTTTTTTTAAGTGCCTGGATACATTTAACTGTTTTATTTATAAAGTTTGGGAGCAGCAGATTAATCTCAGAACTGTGGAGTTAAGAAAAATCAATTCTTGTTCTTTGCAATGCTGGAATTTCTGCTGACCCGTCAGCCCCCTGGGCTCCTGCTCCCACAGAGCTGCTGGGACAGAGGAGGGCGGCGTCTCAGCCTCCACACACAGCGACATACGGTGTGTGGGACATCATCAAAATACATGAGAAGCGAGTGAAATTTCCAACACCTGTCTTCTGTTGTATGTCCATGTAATTTCAGTTATGGTATTTTTGTCAATGATGATTTTTTTTTTTTTTTTTTTAGAAAATATTCATGTGTATTAAATCCGACAGTTATTTATGAAAGAAAACTAAGAAAAAAAACCCAACAACCAACCAACAACAGATTTTGCTACTGGCTACCATAATAAATATGATACTTTCTGTCCTCATGCAAGTAGATTACAGGAAGGTTTGAAACAAGGGCCTTTCATTAATTCTCAGCATGGCTCTGTCTTGATGGAGTTAATGGAATAGTGGGAGAAGCAACAAAAGCAATTTGTTGGTGTGTTTGCCAAAAGTACAGCTATTTTTAAAGTAATGTTTGAATGTGCATTGGATTTCCTACAACCTCCTCCTATTTTGAGTAGAAGCACCAGATTAGAGCAGTGGTTTTATGCAGGACAGTCAAATATATGGATTTGACCTGTCAACTTAAATGCTGAATGGGTGAGTCTTTTTTCATTTGTATTGGGACTGTGTTTCATGTCTGATTCTGAAGAAATGCCCTTGTGCAATCTATGTTAATTCATTTATAAGGCAAAAGAAACAATTTGTCACCCTTACAGGTTGAATGGTTTGTGTCCAGGTTCAATAAAAAAATGTTAGAACTGAACAGAAACATGAATAGCAGTGAGTGAGTGTTCCTTGCCTTAGAGTTCACTGCACCTTCCTTAAGGCCATGTATTTTGTAGAACACCCTTTTTCTCAACTTCTGCTTTGTGGCTTTGCCTCTTGAGGAGACTTACTGACTCAAGATCTGAAACATTAAGGTGTGTGATGCTGGAGAGGCCTGCAGTACCTGTCGGACAACTGGCGCTGGCACACATCTCTGAGTGGTGCTTGTTAGAGTCCTGGCTGTCAAGCCAGCAGTAGAGGTATCTGCTGCTCTGGAGTGTGAAGCCTTTTATGTGCATGGATGTGGCTGGGCAGATTGCTGTTAGAAGCATGTGGAAATTAGTATCTGTTTTCAGGCATCTTGGCATACATCAGGCGTCCATCTTCATATATAATGCAGGTTAGAGCAGGGTGCCAATAATGCCAAGGTTGCGGGGTTGATCCCCGTACAGGCTGCTCACTTAAGAGTTGGACTCAGTGATCCTTGTGGCTCCCTACAACTCAGAGTATTCTGTGATTTTGTAAATCATACTTTGCCATTACTCACAGAAATGCAGAACCAGATTTCTTGTAATATTAATTTATTCACATTTCTTATATATACATATGTGTTTGTTTTGGTTATGTTCTTCTCATTTGAGGAGAGACAAAACTGGACCAGCCTTTGCTCTAAGTCGGAGGAGCCTGAAAGCCTTTTGCTGAACACCTGCTTGGCTGTACCTCCATTGGCCGTGAGGGTGGATATGTCTGAGAGTGCATGTAAAGTTCAGCTTTGGTTGTGTGTGGCAGTGAGCAGTGACCAAGCTCATGTGCCAGCTGTGCCACATCTAGGAAGGGGCCCAGGCCTTGGTGGGGTGCCTGGGCTGCTCTTCCCACTGGCTTTTTCCAGCTGCCATGAACCACTGGAGCAGTGCACAGCAGCTGGAATGGGATTGGCAACGCGAGTCTCTAAAGTCTTGTTCAGTGTTCTGTTAGAGCCTATGCAAACGCCACAATGTGCATTAGGAGTAAATAATGTCACACAAGAGAGGTTTAGTGCTGACTGTGGAGTTAAATCTGGAACAGTTTTGTTAGGAGATGAGCATGAATGAAAACTTTACAGCGTAACACTAGTGCTTCAGTTTCACTGCAGACAGCTTTAGGTGGGGTTTGAGATCGGAAAAACCTCGTAGGAATTTAAGCTCAACAGTGGCGGTCTGCTTTTTCTATTGCTGCAAATTCTGATCTCCGCTGGGGCCTGACGAGAGCCGAGGGAGGGAGGAAGGCGGAGCGGCCGCCGTCCCCGCTAGATGGCGGCCGTGCCCTCCCGGCTCCGGCGGCCGCGGAGCCTCCCGCCTGGGCGGGCCGGCGTTCCTGCCTGGGGACACCCGAGCGACTGCGTGTGAGCGCCTGGAGCCCGCGGCTCTTGAAGGATGTACGGAACTGGCTGTAAGCGTCTGCTTTCTCTGGTCTGGTATCATTTTAGAAAGTGCAGGTCGAAACTCTGTTGAAACTGGAATTTTCTCAGTATCTTCCAAGAAGAAGAAAGTTTTATAAAACAGAATTAACAACCAGATGATTTGTTAGCCATTGTGGTCGTTTGGCCGCGAGGAAAAGTGAAGTAGAAGAGATGCCTCTCGTTTATTTTTAGATTGTTTTAGTTTGGTTTGGTTTTTTGTAGTATCCATTATTTTTAATTCTCTCTACAGTCAATTTGTGAGGTTTTGGAGTTTTTTTGTTGTGTAGCAGTTTCAGCTCTTAAAAAAAAAAAAAAAAAAAAAAA